>ML250742.1:2378-24534 GCA_005239495.1 Nicotiana undulata
TCAGTATGTACTTGCTTCTGTACATTGGCATCCTCCACTAGTATTATTTGATTATTTTCCTGTTCATGTGCATTGTAATCCTCCAGTAGTGAAAATTTGTTTGTAATAGTAAGCCTCTGAGGCACAGTAGTTGGCTGGTTATTAGATGGTACTAGTTCTTTACCAGTATTTTCCTTTGCTTTAGCTTGATTTCCCCTATGCATGTTTCTGTTATCCCTAACCTCTTTCCACTTTTGGTGTGGATTTCCCACTACTTTCTCACTTGATAGAATCATTATAGGGCCATTGTTTTTGTTGCTAGCATTGTGAGGCTCGACCTCCTTACCCTTTGTACTTTCATTAACTGGTGCCTTATTGGCCATGAGTTCTGGATGTATTTTCCAGCACTCCAACATGTCATGGCCCTGTAATTTACATTCCTTGCAATATTTAGGTAGGTAGTCGTATTTGATGTTGATCCATTCTGTTCTGATTTCTTGTGTGATGTCATGTCTTATATTCATCCTGATCTTCTTTGGGAGGTCAGTTAGTAGGTCAACTAACACTTTCACACGAGCACAGCTTGGTCTTGTCTTGTTAACAGTGGCTAAATCTAAGTGTAAAGGTTTACCCACTGCTGATGCTAATGAAAACAGTACCTCTTTAACAAAAAAGGTAGGTAATAGGTTTGGAAAGGAAATCCAGGCCATTACTTTTGATGTTTCTTCTCCAGGTTTAAATTTAGAATCATATATCAATGTCCTCATCTGAAATTCTTCTCCATGTTTATCCTTTATGTAATATACTATCTTTGAAGTAAATTCGATAAAATCTTGCCACAAAGATAATCTTATCAATAAGTGACGATCACGTAGGTAACCAATGTTGCATTCTCCTTTTATTCCGCATTGAATTGGAATAATCCTACGTAATTCACTAAGTTCAGGCCAACCATATGAAAACTTACATACGACTGCATATTGCAAACCTTCCAGCACGTTCATACGATCAACTTCTGATTCCATGAATTCAATTAATGGTTCACCTTGTAAAAAAGAAGCACGCCTAATAGGAATAGGATCCACAGCAGCAACTTGTTCATTAACAGCAGCAGTTTTTGATGCAGGCTTCACAGCTTTGGCATAATCCATGGTTTTTTTGGGCTCGTTTGGGTTCGCTGGGGGCTTGGTTATGATGGGCGGGGTCGCAGGGGTCAGCCCAGCCACTGGTGGTGGCTGGCCGCCGGATGTGGTGGCCATAATTGGCCGAAAATCAGCAACTTTTAGCTTTCTCTCTCTAAAACGGAATTCTAGAGAGAAGGCAGAGAGAATTAGGGCCGGCTCTATGTCGATTTTTATGGTCCAATGTGTTTGAAATAGTTTGTAGTGCTAATTTAGGATTTTTTTTTTCTTTTTATTTTTATTTTTTCCCGTTTTACGTTTGGATGTTCTTTGACTGTGCGCATGATACAGGTTAGGTTGGTGCATGACTTGATCTTCTAGGAAAGAATTGCAACCATACGAACCAAAAATTGAGAAACATCTACGATAGTTGAGGAAGAAAAGGAATCTCTATGAGGATAAAGAAACGGTTGGGCAATCCTCAACTAAAGAAAAGATGGTGGGAGATGATGATGATATTGATTTGGCTTCGAAAGAGGCAGCCCAACTCAGAGAGAAAGTTGCAAGAAATGCTGAAGAAGCAACACTCAGAGATGCACACATTGTTTATGAGAAGGAAAGAGCTCGAAGACTAGCATAGAATCAGCCTTTGGTTCTAAACTAGTTCGGAAACATAGCTCAAGGCCAAGGGAGACCACTTGGTGATTACACTAGACCGGTCTACAACCAAGGTTTATCCAGTGTGAGACCTCATCCAGTTGCAGCCAACAATTTTGAGTTGAAGCAAGGGTTGCTTCAAACCCTTCAAATCAATTGTGTCTTCATAGGAAAGATGAAAGAAGATCCAAACAATAATATAAGGGACTTCAAGGAGACCATGAACACCTTTCAATATAATGGTGTGTCACAAGACGCATTGTACCTAAGGGAATTCCCCTTCACTCTTCAAGATGATGCAAAACACTGGCTTCGAAGCTTGACCTAGGGATCAATTAGAACATGGGAGGAGATGACCTTAATGTTTCTTGCCGAATATTTCTCCTCAGCTAAAACATGCAAGTTTAGAAGTGAAATCCATAACTTCTGTTAGAATGAGACTGACACCGTGTTTGAAGCATGGGAGAGGTTTAAAGAGATTTGTGAGAAAGTGTCAACACAACAGAATTGAACTTTGGATGCAACTCCAAGACTTTTGGGATGGTTTGACACCGACATCACGCAAAACATTGAGCAATGCAGTTGGATCTTTGAATGAAGAAGACTACACAGGAGATAGTCACTATTCTAGATGAGCTATTTGAAGATGCAAATCAGTGGCCCTCGGAGATTGCTGAAAGAAGAAGATCAATTGTTGTTCACCAGGTTGATGCTAACACATCTGTGCATGTACAACTTGATGCCATGGCAAAAGAAGAAGCTAACCTTAGCTTCAATACTTAGTGAGCCTCATGCAGCATGTGACATATGTGGAAGATGACACCCTACTCTTGAGTGTCAATCTTCAATAGAGGAAGTTAATGTTGTGGGTAATTATAATTTCAATGTAATGAGTCAGAAGCACCCTGGTTTTTCATGGAGTTCACCTAGGGGTGCAACAAATTCATGGAAACAAAATAACTCTAGATTTCAAGGAGCTCCTGGTTTTGTGAATCAGCAAAGGCCGCAGTTTTAGCCTCAACAGCCATTTCATTCTAGGTTAGAAGATCTAATGAAATCCTTCATTGTACAGAGTGATAAAAGATTAGATGCTCATGGGGAAGCTATGAAAGAATTTGGGACATGTTTTCGTAACTTGGAGAGACAAATGGGACATATTGCAACTATATTATCTGAAAGAATCCCAGGTACTCTGCCTGCTGATACTGAAAAGAATCCCAAAGAAATGGTAAATGATGTGACCTTGATAAGAGGAAAAGTGTTGAAGGATCCCACTCCTATTAAAAAAGAAGTTGCGCCTGAAAAAGAAAGTGGGAAGTATCGGAGCTGAATATTGAAGATGGTGATAAAAAGACTAAGAAGAAGAAAGGCAAGAAGGAAGCATAAAAAATAGAAGGAGGAAACTTCAAGAAGGGAGGAATCCAAAGATGTGAGCAAGCACATGCCTGCTCTACCTTTTCCCCAACAGTTCTATAGAGAAAAAGTGGATGAGCAGTTTGAGAGGTTCGTAGATATGCTGAGACAGGTTAATGTAAATCTACCATTCACGGAAGTTCTCCCACAAATGCCATATTATGCTAAATTCTTGAAGGATATCTTGACAAAGAAGAGAAATCGATAGGGAAGCTCACAGAGCACTGCAGTGCAATATTGCAAAATAAACTCCCACAAAAGTGTGGGGATTCGGGGAGTTTTACTATACCTTGCTCTTTAGGCACTCTAAATTTTGATAAGTCTTTATGTTATTCTGGTGCCTCAATTAATCTAATGCCACTTCTATTTACAGAAAACTAGAGAAGGAGATTGGAGAGATATGGTCGGTGCCCATATCTTTGCAGCTGGCAGACCAAACGACTATAATACCCGAGGGGATAGTAGAAGATGTTTTGGTGCGGGTGGATAAGTTCGTATTTCCTGTAGATTTCATAGTGGTGAATATGGAGGAGCACAAGGAGGTCCCCCTCATCCTAGGAAGACCATTTTTAGCTACGAGTAGAGATATACTAGATATACATGATATTGTGACTTTTGAGATGAATGTAGCAACTAGAGTGTAGAAGGAGAGGACAGCTGCAAGTGTTGAGTGGAAGGTGAAGGGCGTGTAAGAGACGGTTGTTGTTATTGAGAGAGATAAGTATAAGGTATACCCCAAGAAGGCTGACAAGAAGTTTTCTGCATGGATGTGTGTACTAGTTCGGACGCGTGGAATGGAGTTCGACTGTGATTCAGACCCTGACTAGATTTTCAGGGAAGCTTTCTCTACATTATACTTTTTAATTGTGTGTCATGGGGACATGTCACAACTTAAAGTGTGGGGTGGGGGATAGTTGTATGTTGTATGTATATTAGTTTTAGTTTTTTGCTTTAGTTAGCTTGATTGTTTTTTTTCTTTTGGTAGTTTGAGTAGTAGAAAAAAAGAAAAAATAACACTAAAATTTTAAATTTTTTTATTTTTTCCGACGTCGATATCATTCGACAGGTTTCTTGAGGGATTTAAGTCTAAAGAAAACAGACAAAAAGATCTTCTTTTGTAGGTAGTGTAATAATTCCCCATTGGTTTTTTTTGTGCTGCAGTTCTTTTCCAAGGGTTTTATTTGAACCGGGTGTAGTTAGTTCTTATTTTGTTAGGTTTAGGGAACCTTGTGCTCTGATTTCATTGGGAAGAAATATCGCTTGACTTCGTTATGCCTGGAAAATAGTGAGTGCTTTAGTGGTTACGAGTAGGCTCAGTTTTTGACTCTTGTATAAGTACCTTAAATTGTATGATCTTAGCTTTGCTTAATTGCTTTGACTAAAGTGTCTTAATGAGGCTAATCCTGAGTGAGTCATGTGCCATGTGTGTGTGAGATTTTTGTGTTATTCTGTGCATTGCATTTGATGTCTAGAACTTGCCCCGTGTTTGCAAAGCAAAATAGTAGTTTTATTTAGTCTTGGAAGTGATATAGGCATTTCATTGTTGAGCTAGTTATATGTTGTTACCCACCTATTGTTATGTATCTTAGTTAACCCCGTTGAGTCTGTAATCATGTTTCTTTTGGCAACCACAGTACAAGCCTTACCCATTTGTTTGAATTCACCATCTATTTGAACCATTTACCTCTTGTGAGCACATGAATTTGGTATGAACTTTGTAAAAGTTGAAGTGTGGGGTAGTTGGTTTGGCTTTTGAGTGGAACAATTGAAATAAAGAAAAAGGTGCACTGTTTTGAAAAAGTAAGAGCCACTTGAATTGAGAAAAATGAAAAACAAAAAAAGAGATTAACTGTACGATTGTGAAAAATATTCTTTGATAAGTGGTAACTCTTGATGTATTTGTGCTTAAAGAAGATTGGAGTTAATGTATGTTGATGTCAAGGCGGAGTATGGTTTGACATAAGCATGTGGTTTGAATGTAAAGTGTATGTATTAACGTGCTTAGAGAGGTGTAGTCACTCTTATATCTAAATGTATCCTACCCGTCATGCAGCCTACATTGCAACCAGTTAAAAGTCCTACTTGATCCTTGACTGAATGAGCTCAATTAGAAGAGTAGTACACTACAGGCAAGCCTATGGTTCATTTTTTTGACTGAATGTTATTTATGAGAGTGAATGAATTCTCTCTATCTTGAGTTCCTAATTGTTCTTAAATTTTATTGTGCATGGAACTACTCTCTTTTGTTGTGTGAGGGCACTTGATTCATGAAGGAAAGGTAATGTCGTTAACCTCTATGTTAGAGTAAGTGAGTGAGTTGTGAATAATGCATGGTACTTGTGAGTCAAATCTTGAGGTAAAGATTTTACACTAATGTGCTTAGTCTATTTTAAATATTCTTGGTGTGATGAGTTAGAGTTGTTTCTTAGAAATGTTGTGTCTATATAAAGTGTGGTTTGATTGCTCGACGACGAGAAATGGTTTAAGTATGGAGTGTTGATGGTAGGCTATAATCTCATGTTTTATTCGATTATTACATTCTAATTTATTGCACTTTAGTTGAGTTTGAGCTTTAATAGCTAGTGTTTTTACGCATAACAGAATAAGGACAACCAGCCTAAGCGATCATAATAACAATATATGTGCACAGCCGAAGGGTCGAACGGAACGAACCGTAGATGCATCTACCAACCTGCCGTGGCGTACGGCCCGCTCCCATGAGAGTGGGGGAAAACAACACTCCACTCGCGGAATATAATTTGCGAAGCAGTCACATGCACACACAACATCTTTCTTCAAGTTCCATGATCTTTCTTGAAACAAAGTTACTTACAATGGAGTCATAAAGCATATAATTCGACTTAAGGAAATTCACAGGCATGGTGTGAGCCTAACTACCCGGACATAACAATAATAGTCACTACGCACGGACTCTCGTCACCTCGTACGTACGTAGTCCCCAAAACATTAACACACAATCATTTAACTCACCTATGGGGACAATTCCCTCTTACAAGGTTAGAAAGGAGACTCACCTCGTGCCGAGCCAACTCTCCGGGTCAAGGATACGCCCGAAACTCCAAACTCGTCTCCCAAGGACTCGAAACTAGTCAAATGTTGCATAAATAAATTAATTTATACTAGAAACTATGAAGTTCCTCTATTTAAATGATTATCTCAACCTAAATGGATAATCCCAAAATACACACCGGGCCCCGCATGCTCGGATTCCGGGAATTTTTGAAGGGAACACTCACCCATAGTCTAAGGATCAACATTATGTAAAAAAAAATTATGTTTTCATAACTAATTCCTTGGTAATTCCCTCATTTTCATAAAAACCTAGATTTTTGCCCTAACTCATGATTTCTACTAATTAGGATTTTATTCAGCTAGGAATTCAAATATTAAACAAACATTAGAGTGGATTTTACTTACCTTTGAGTAACTAGGTCGTTGGTCTCTTTTGCATGCTCAAAATCTCCCCAAGGGAGAAGATGAATGTTCAAAAATGGAGGATTCCCGTGTTTTAAAACACTTACTGCGGAAATGGGCAAGGGAGTCTGGGTTCGCACCTGCAGAGAGGAGCCCGCACCTACGGCTCTGCTCCTGCGAATTTTGATCCGCACTTGCGAGATATAGGCAGCCTCACTTGAAGCCGCACCTGCGAGGCAAGGACCGCGGAAGCGGTCTCGCACCTGCGACTGGGACACCGTCGGTGCGGTCGCACCAGATCTGGTGCACCAGTAGCTATTTTTGCTGGTTTTTGGCCTCGTTTGATGCTCGAGCGGCCTCTGGGCCCACCCCAGCCCTCGTCCAAATATACCAACAAGACCCAAATCATAATACGGACTTTCTCGAGCCTTCGGAACACCTAAATCAACGCTAGAACTCAAAATCACATCTCAAAATCCCTAGAATCAAACTTAAGAACTTTAAGTTCTTGAATTCGCTTTCAATGCGCTGAACCTATCTATACTACTCAGAATGACTCGAAATTTTGCAAGAAAGTCATAAATGGCATAACGGAACTATTCCCGGTCTCGAAATTCCGTTCGGGCCTCGATAACACAAAAACACATTCCAAGCCTCAATTCTTGAACTTAAGGAATCACATTTTACTATTTGGCGCTGAAACGCTCCCGGGTCATCCAAAACCCATTCTGGACGTACGCCCAAGTCCGAAATCATCATACAAAGCTACCGGATTTGTCAGAACTTGATGGCGAGGTTGTTTACTCAAAACGTTGACCAAATCAAACTTGGCCTTAAAAGCCAACCTTAAGATACCAAGTGTTCCTATACCATTCCAAACTCTTCAAAATCTCGAACCACCCGTCCCCACAAGTCATAATTCATAAAAACAACTACGGGAAGTCTCATTTAGGGGTACGGGGTCCTAACACGCAAAACGACCGGTCGGGTCGTTACATTCTCCACCTCTTAAACAAAAGTTCGTCCTCGAACGGGTCTAGAATCATACCTAAAGTGTTGAATAAGTGTGAATATCTGCTCCGCATGCCCTCCTCGGACTCCCAAGTCGCCTCCTCGACTGGTTGGCCCCTTCACTAGACCCTTACTGTAGAAACTCTCTTGCACCTCAACTGGCGATCCTGCTTGTCAATAATAACAACTGGATCCTCCTCGTAGCCCAACCTCTCATCCAACAAATGGTACTGAAATCAACCACGTGAGAGAAGTCGGCGTGGTACCTCCGGAGCATGGATACATGAAACACAGGATGAACTCCTGAAAAATTGGGAGGTAAAGCAAGCTCATAAGCAACCTCTCCAACTCGCCTCAACACCTCAAAAGGACCAATAAACCTTGGGCTCAGCTTGCGCTTCTTCCCGAACCTCATAATACCCTTCATCGGTGAAACCTTCAACAGAACCTTCTCTCTCTCCATAAAAGATACATCACGCGCCTTCTGATCCGCGTAACTCTTCTGTCTGGACTGTGTTGTGCGAAGCCTCTCCTGAATCAACTTCACTTTCTCTAAAGCATCCTTCACCAAGTCGGTTCCATATAACTTAGCCTCGCCAGGATCAAACCACCCAATAGGAGAACGACATCGTCAGCCATACAAGGCCTCAAATGGAGCTATCTCAATGTTGGACTGATAACTATTATTGTAAGCAAACTCGGCTAGAGGCAAGAACTGGTCCCACTGACCTCTGAAGTCAATCACACATGCCCTGAGCATGTCCTCCAATATCTGAATTGTCCGCTCTGACTGACCATCAGTCTGAGGGTGGAATGCGGTGTTTAGATCTATCTGGGTGCCCAACTCACTATGCAATGCTCTCTAGAAGTGCGAGGTGAACTAAGGACCTCTATATGATATAATGGACACAGGCACACCGTGCAACCGAACTATCTCCCGAATGTAAATCTGGGCCAACCTCTCAAAAGTATAATTAGTAGCTACTGGTATGAAATATGCCGATTTGGTCAACCTATCCACAATGACCCAAACTGCGTCAACCTTCCGCAAAGTCCGTGGCAACCCAACCAAGAAGTCCATAGTGATGCGCTCCCACTTCCACTCAGGAATGGGCATCTGCTGAAGTAGGCCTCCTGGCCTCTGGTGCTCATACTTGACCTGCTAGCAGTTATGACATCTGGCCACATACTCCACTATGTCCTTCTTCATCCGCCTCCACCAGAAATGCTGCTTCAAGTCACGATACATCTTCGTAGCACCAGGATGAACAGAATACTGTGAACTGTAAGCCTCCTCTAGAATCCTCTCCCTCAGGCCATCAACATTAGGAACACACAAACGGCCCTGAAGTCTCAGGACACCATCCTCGCTAGTAGTAACCTCCTTGGCACCACCCTGAACCATTGTCTCCCGTAGCTCTGCCAAGCACGGATCATCGAACTGTCGGGCCTTAATCTCCCCCAATAACGAAGACTGAGCAACCACGTGTGCAAGTACTCGGCGGGGCTATGAAAGTTCTAATCTCACCAGGCGATTAGCCAAGGACTGAATGTCCCAGGCTAGGGGTCTCTCCTCTGCTGCAATATAAGCCAAACTACACATACTCTCCACCTTCCTTCTCAAGACATCTGCTACCACAT
Organism: Nicotiana undulata; assembly: GCA_005239495.1. NCBI lineage: Eukaryota > Viridiplantae > Streptophyta > Magnoliopsida > Solanales > Solanaceae > Nicotiana > Nicotiana undulata. The sequence continues at coordinate 11,636 of ML250742.1, forward strand.
TTGCCTTGCCCGGATGATAAAGAATGGTGATGTCATAATCCTTCAGCAACTCAATCCACCTGTGCTGCCTCAAATTAAGATCCCTTTGCTTGAAAAAGTGTTGCAAGCTGTGGTGGTCTGTATAAACCTCGCAAGACACCCCGTACAAGTAGTGCCTCCAAATATTAAGTACATGAACAATCGCCGCCAACTACAGATCGTGCACATGGTAATTCTTCTCATGAACCTTCAGTTGGCGTGAAGCATAAGCAATAACTCTCCCTTCCCGCATCAACACACATCCCAATCCAACGCGTGAAGCTTCACAATATACTGTATATATCCCCGAACCAGAAGGCAATACTAGAATCGGTGTTGAGGTCAATGCTATCTTGATCTTCTGAAAGCTCGCCTCACACTCATCGGACCATCGGAACGGGGCATTCTTCTAAGTCAATCTAGTCATCGGGGCAGCAACGGACGAAAAGCCCTTCACAAATCGTCGATAATAACCGGCTAGATCCAATAAGCTCCTGATCTCTGTAGCTGAAGTAGGGTGTGGCCAACTCTGAACTGCCTCAATCTTCTTAGGATCAACCTTGATACCCTCTCCGGATACCACATGTCTCAAGAATGCTACGGAATCCAACCAGAACTCACGCTTGGAGAACTTAGCATATAGCTTCTATTCTCGCAAATTCTGGAGCTCAACTCTCAAATGATGCTCGTGCTCTCCCAGGCTACGTGAGTAAATCAGAATGTCATCAATAAAGACAATGACAAAAGAATCAATATAAGGCCTGAACACCTTGTTTATCAAATTCATAAATGTTGTTGGGGCATTAGTCGAGCCAAAGGACATCACCAGGAACTCATAATGGCCATATCTCGTACGAAAAGTAGTCTTCAGAACATCCTAGTCCCGAATCTTCAGCTGGTGGTACCCCGATCTCAAGTCGATCTTAGAAAACACTCGAGCACCCTGCAACTAGGCAAGCAGATCATCGATGTGCAGTAATGGGTACTTATTTTTAATGGTGACCTTGTTACACTGGAGGTAGTCAATACACATCCGCATAAACCCATCCTTCTTCTTCACAAATAGCACCAGAGCACCCCACAGCAATACACTCGGCCTGATAAACCCCTTAGCTAACAACTTCTCAAGTTTCTCCTTCAATTCTTCAATTCTTTCGGATCCATACGGTACGTGGGAATAGAGATAGGCTGGGTTCCTGGAGCTAAATCAATACAGAAATTAATATCACGATACGGAGTCATGCCTGGAAAGTCTGAAGGGAAAACATCAGCAAAATATTGAACAACTGGCGCTGAATCTACCGTCGGAGACTCGGCGGTGGTGTCTCGCACATAAGCAAGATAGGCCAGAAAACCCTTCTCGGCCATATGTCGAGCCTTCAGGAAGGAAATAACCCGACTGGCTGCACTAACTGAGGAACCCCTCCACTCCATCCTAGGCATCTCGGGCATGGCTAGAGTAACCGTCTTGGCATGGCAATCTAGAATGGCATGATAAGGGGATAGCCAATCCATGCCTAGAATAACCTCGAAATCAACCATGTCGAGCACTAGGAGGTCCGTTCTAGTCTAGAACCCACAGAATGTAACCACACAGGACCGATAAATCCGGTCTACCACCACAGAATCGCCCACGGGAGTGGACACATAAATAGGAGAGCCCAAGGAATCACGAGGAACATCCAGGAAATAAGAAAATAAGGCTGATGCATATGAATAAGTGGACCCTGGATCAAATAACACTGATGCCTCTCTACCACATACTGAAATAATACATGTGATCACAGCATCTGAGGCCACTACATCTGATCTGGTCAGGATAGCATAGAATCTAGCTGGAGCACCGGACGACTGAACTCCCTCGGTTTGGCCTCCACCTCTAGGACGACCCATACCGGCCTGTCCTCCACCTCTGGGTGGTCGGACCGTTGGTGCTGAACCCATAGGCTGGTAACCCAACTACACAGCTTTGCCCCGGAGCTTGGGACAAAACCTCTTCATATGACCTGGATCCCTACACTCATAATAACCTCCCGGCACCATAGCCTGCTACCCTAAAGAAGAACCCTAAATAGCTAAAGTGCGATGGGATGCTCTGGCATAGCACTAAAGTAGGGGCTGGAAGATCCCTGATAACCTTAATAACCGCCGGGTGAACCCTGAACAGCTTGTGTTGAATATGGGTGCCTGCTGGGCTGTCCCTTGCCGAACTCACCTCTGCCCCTAGCTGGATCGCCTCTGAAATCCACGAAAAATCTTGCTCTCTTATCCTTCTCTCTGCTCCTCGAGCGATAACCCTCGATCCTGCGAGCAATCTCTACTAAAAGCTGATAAGGAGTCCCCATCTCCACCTCTCGGACCATGTTGGCCCTAATGCCTGGATGCAACCCCGCTACGAACCTCTACACTCTCTTAACATCAGTAGGAAGTATCATGAGTGGGTGATGTGACAGCTCAAAATATCTAGCCTCGTAGTTCATCACTGACATCGGACCCTGCTCCAGCTGCTCAAACTGGTACCGCAGCTCTTCCCTCTAAGAGGGTGGAATGTATCTGTCCAGGAACATCTGTGTAAACTGCTCCTAGGTGACAGGAGAAGAACCTACCGGTCTACCACGAATATAGGACTGCCACCTTCTGCGGGCCATTCCTCAAACTGAAAAGTAGTGAAGTCAAATCCATGGGACTCCAATATCCTCATGTTGTACAGTCTGTCCCTGCACCTGTCAATGAAGTCCTGGGCATCCTCACCACGCTCACCTCCGAAGACATGAGGGTGCAATCGGGTTCATCTATCCAATAACTTATGCGGATCGCCATCCGCAACTGGTCTGGGCTCAGGTGCTGCTGCAACAGGCTGGGCCTCGCCCACGAGCAGTGTACCCGGGGTCTGATATACTGGTGCTGCATGACCTACGGCCTGGGCAGTAGGGTTCTGGACTCCCCCTCCCACTTGAGATGTGGCAGGATCTGTTGGAAAAAAACTATCTTGAGTCATAGTATCCATAAACCGCGTCATACGGCCCATGACCTCCTGGAAGCCTGGAGCCGTCATAAAGTCTGTCAGAGCAGGATCTGCTGAGGGAACCTCTCCTTGCTCTTCTATGATAGGATCCTCTGGTGGATCTGTTGGTGGTGCAACTGGAATAGCTCTGGGACGCCCGCGTCCCCTACCTCGGGTTGGTGCCCTCCGCCGGCCTCTACCACGGCCTTGGATGACGGGGGTAGCGGCCCCTCCCGGGTCTGGAATATCGGATGCGCGAGTCCTCACCATATGTGAGAGAATAGAAGGGTGAGATTAGGGCTGTTCATTTGGATCGGATATCCGAAATCCGAACCGATCCATTCAATTTCGGATTTCGGATTTCGGATTGGACCGGATTTTGGATTGTGTTTATAAAAAATTTGGATTTTGGATCGGATTCGGATTGGTATATTTTAATCCGATCCGATCCGAAATCCGAAATTATTAGGCAATGTATAAATACTACACTTTAATTTCGGATAGTCAATACTTTCTTTACATCTTCCTCCAAGTTATTACCTTTACAATTGCTAGAGTTAGCTATATTGGCACCATAGTACTCTCATAATTGTATAAACATGAATTTTTCTTAATGCATTGCCTCTTTTACAAAGAAAATATACATATTAGTTTGCAACATTGAGGCATTTACGATCCGAAATCCGATCCGATCCAAACTTTAAAATCCGAATCCGATCCGATATAATTCGGATCGGATTCGGATTGCATTTTCTAGAATCCGAAATTCGAAATGTGCTAAATCCGATCCAATCCGATCCGTGCACAGCCCTAGGTGAGATTCATTATACTACCATTTGCACGACAGAATATAAAGAAAGAGAGATTTCGTAACACCCTAAAGCCTCCTGAAGATAAGTACAGACGTCTACGTACCGATCCGCAAGACTCTAATGGGTTTGCCCGTGACTCGTGAGACCTACGTGAACCTAGAGCTCTGATACCATGTTGTCACGACCCAAAATCCTAACCTGAGTCGTGATGGCGCCCAACGCCGTGGTCAGGCAAGCCAATAATTGATTAACTAGTGAAAATTCCCTTATTTGATAGAACATTCCCACACTTGCCAAATTTTAAGTTTAAAACATTAAGTGGAAACGGATAAATTATCCAACTTAAGCAAATATGGCCATAAAGGATCATGAACTAATATACATATATATATATATATATATACACAGCCCGAAAATAAAGTATCCACTACGTGTGTGCCAGGAACCGATGTCATAAGTATACAGGCGTATTAGTAGAATATACAAAAGATGAAATAGTTGTCCTACTACCTGAAAGAAGTGGACAGGAATAAACAAAAGAGAACTCCATAGTGCTGCTGCAAATCGCCAAGGGAAAGCAAATCGCCGTGAAGTCAAATCCAGATAAAATCTCAAGGTTCAGCTCCGGCCTGATACTCAGATGCACCCGCCTCAGAACTTGTACAATTAAGTACAGAAGCGTAGCATGAGTATATAAACAGATATGTACCCAGTGAGTATCCAGTCTAATCTCGAAGTAGTGATGAGAGGTCGACTTGACACTTACTAGGGTCCAAACAATATAATTAAGCATGATATAATGAAGGTAACAAATATGCGAGGATAATAAGGCAGTAAATATCGAACTGTAACCGCAATTCAATTTACGTGGTGAAACAATAATAAGCAAGTTCTCAATTCATTTTCCCCTAGATTTCTATCAACTCAATAGTCATAAAGACGTCAAGACAATTAGCATACGCATAACAGAATAAGGACAACCGGCCTAAGCCATCATAATAACAATATTTGTGGATTACCGAATGGTCGAATGGAACGAACCATAGATGCATCTACCAACCTACTGTGGCGTCGGCCCACTCCCATGAGAGTGGGGAAAAACAACACTTCGCTCGCAGAATATAATTTGCGAAGCGGCCACAGGCACACACAACATCTTTCTTTAAATCCATTTTAAATGAATAATTCCCTTTAAAATATCAAGTTCCATGATCTTTCTTGAAACAAAGTTACGTACAATGGAGTCATAAAGCATATAATTCGACTTAAGGAAATTCACAGGCATTGTGTGAGCCTAACTACCCGCACATAACAATAATAGTCACTACGCACGGACTCTCGTCACCTCGTACATAAGTAGTCCCCACAACATTAACACACAATCATTTAACTCGCCTATGGGGACAATTCCCTCTTACAAGGTTAGAAAGGAGACTCACCTCGTGTCGAGCCTATTCACCAGGTCAAGGATGCGCCCGAAACTCCAAACTCGTCTCCCAAGGACTAGAAACTAGTCAAATGTTGCATAAATAAATTAATTTATACTAGAAACTATGAATTTCCTCTATTTAAATGATTATCTCAACCTAAATTGAAAAATCCCAAAATACACCCCGGGGCCCGCATGCTCGGATTTCTGGAATTTTTGAAGGAAACACTCACCCATAGTTTAAGGATCAACATTATGTAAATTTTTTGTATGTTTTCATAACCAATTCCTTGGTAATTCCCTCATTTTCATAAAAACCTAGATTTTTTCCCTAACTCATGATTTCTACTAATTAGGATGTTAATTCACCTAGGAATTCAAATATCAAACCAACATTAGGGTGGATTATACTTACCTTTGAGTAGCAAGGTCGTTGGTCTCTTTTGCATGCTCACAATCGCCCCAAGGGAGAAGATGAATGTTCAAAAATGGAGGATTACCGTGTTTTAAAACACTTACAGCCTTCAGGTATTCCGCACCTACGGTCTCGCGCCTGCGAGAATAATCTCGCACCTGCGAAAATGGGCGAGGGATTCTCTGTTCGCACCTGCGGAGAGGAGCCCGCACCTGCGAGAAATGGGAAGCCTCACCTGCGAGGCAAGGACCGCATAAGCGGTCTCGCACTTGCGACAGGGACACCGCAGGTGCGGTCTCACCAGATCTGGTGCACCAACAGCTATTTTTGCTTGTTTTTGGCCTCATTTGATGCCCGAGAGGCATATGGGCCCACCCGAGCCCCCGTCCAAATATAACAACAAGTCCCAAATCATAATACGGACTTGATCGAGCCTTCGGAACACCCAAAACAACGCTAGAACTCAAAATCACATCTCAAAACCCCTAGAATCAAACTTAAGAACTTTAAGTTCTTGAATTCGCTTTCAATGCGCCGAACCTATCTATACTACTCGGAATGAAACAAAATTTTGCAAGCAAGTAATAAATGACATAATAGAACTATTCCCGGTCTCGGAATTCCGTCTGAACCTCGATAAGATGAAAACACGTTCCAAGCCTCAATTCTTGAACTTAAGGAATCACATTTCACTATTTGGCTCCGAAACGCTCCCGGGTCATCCAAAACCCATTCCGGACGTACGCCCAAGTCCTAAATCATCATACGAAGCTACCGGAACCATCGAAACTCGATTCTGAGGTCATTTTTTCAAAATGTTGACCGAAGTCAAATTTTGCCTTAAAAGTCAACCTTAAGGAACCAAGTGTTCCTATGCCATTCCAACCTCTTCCAAATCCCGAACCACCCATCCCCACAAGTCATAAATCATAAAAAGCAACTACGGGAAGTCTCATTTAAGGGAACGGGGTCCTAGAACGCAAAACAACCAGTCAGGTCGCTACAGTTTGACTCTAATCCCATATTTTCTTCGGCATCAATAATACTCATGGAGTCGGTTGGCGGATGTTCAAGTATTGACTACTAAAAGTAAAGCTCATGTTCTTCCTCGGAATTGGACTCTTCTTGGCTTCCCTCCACACTTTCAAATTGAGAGGCATAATGAGCCTCCATCAATGCTTTCATTTGATCCTCCAAAGTGCGAATATGCTCATCATTTTTAGTCACATCATGTTTCAATTCCTCAAATGCAAAGTTGTGCTTCTCCTCATTTTCAAGAATGGCCTCCAACATGAGCATCATCCTCTCATTTTGAGCATTTGAGATTTCTAATTGGTTTTGATCAAGTGCCAGTGAAGGATTTTCAACTTCAACCTCCAAGGAAGGTTCTTGGCTATCACTCATCTCCAATGCCTTTTGAACCCTTAAGGCTTCAATCATTTCATCCATTTGTGAGTGTAACCTTTCAAGTGCCAATTCATTTTGGAGCTCCTCCAAGGCACTTTGCTCTTGGTTTCCTTCTTTAAGTAAGCACTCCAACATGAGCTTGAACTCTCCATTTGGGTCATGCTCAATTTCTTCCACTTCCTCATCCCTACAATTTTCATCACAAAAAGTAGAATCATCATAGCGGGGGATTGGGGAAGGGACATACAAATATACACAATCATACCAATGACAATTTTTGCAACCACACCTATCACAAATACTCCACTCATGGGTTTGAGATTGTGTGCACAATACATCCCCGGGAGAATTTAAACAATTTTTCCACGTGTGTGGTCCTCCACAATAAGAACAAGGGTCATCAAAGTATGAAAAACTACCATCCGACCAATTTTCAATATATGATGCCATTTTCTGGTGTTAAAAATTAAGAAACTAAACAAGAAACAAACAAGAAAAATAATTTACACAAATATTCACGAGTTTGGACCAAAGCACTTATGCTTATTTCTCAAACAACCTAAATTACGCCAATTGTTCTCCCGCAATGGCACCAAAATTTGATACGCTCAAATTACACCTTAAAATAGTGTAAGCGATCGGAGTCAAATATAGTAACCCAACTAGGTTGGGGTCGAATCCCACAAAGAACAATATATAGGCGATTAGGAATGTAAGAGAATTATCACTTATCGCGCAATGCCAAACACTTAGATTTTTGGTTGGAAAATATTTATAACTAAATGCAAAAATGTGAACTAACCAAGAAAGCAAGTAAAATAATCAATGGCTACAAGTATGAATGCATCGGGAATTACACTCAAGTAATGATCCAATGTATTTCACGATTTTACAAGTATGAGCGAGTTTATGTTAATTAGCCACAGATAATTATTCTTAATTAGCTTCTTCCGAAGACTAACAAGACTTTCTAATTGAATTATTCCTAACCCAATTAAGATATTAAGCACACCCAAATATGGCTAAAAGTAGTTCAATCCTATTCCTAGGTAGAATCTATAAAATGAGGGTTAAAACCTCAAGTTCTTGTTAATTAATCTAAACCAACCCCAAATTATATTTTTCAAAATTAATTCAGAGTTAATGGGAGATTCCTAGGGTTAGCTAATACCTTTGGAAACATTAAAGAACAAGAACAATTAAAGAAACATTAACTCACTTCATAAATATATAAAAATCATTCAATACATAAGCACAACAAGGTATTTAATCCACACTTTAAACATGAATATTTCCATAAACAAGAATTAGTGCTGGAAATAAATACTACACACTTAAATATTCAATACAAAGCAAGGAAATGAAGAAACAAACATAAATGGGTAAGAAATCCTTAACCACAAGCTTGAGATCTTCAAAACCCAAGTGTGTATGCAAACCCTAGCTTCAAAACTTGTTCTTCTCTTGTCACTCTATTGAAAATAAGACAAAAGATGTCCAAAGATTCTGAAAATATCTCCTAGGTCGTGTATAAAAATGGTTTAGGGATAAAAACTTGAAATTCCAAATCTGCCCAGATTTTGCCCAGCTCTTATGCATCGCGATCGCGGGAACAGGAATGCGATCGCGAATAGTAAAGATTCAAGTCACTGCGATCGCAAAACAGTTGTTCGCGTTTGCGCAGAGCATCCAAGGCAGGGTGACAAATTTCTTCACTGCGATCGCGTAAAAAGCATTGCGATCGCGATTCACCTTTTTACAGACTTACGCGATCGCGATCCAAACTTTGCGATCGCGAAGAGTATCAGGCATTAGTCATTTTTCATCATTTTTGCACATTTTGACTTGATTTCGTCCATTTCTTCTCCAAATCTCATGACACCTGAAAATTGCCAATAAACCTCAGAAAATGTCTTAGTTTCCTACCAAAATTATACAAAAGTGTAAATATTAAGAGGAGATAAGTTGGTAAAATACCAACTTATCAGCTATCAGTCGAGCATTCAGATGGCTCCATATGAGGCATTAAATGGTAGGCGGTGCAGATCTCCATTTGGATGGTTCGAGCCGGGAGAGGCTAGGTTACTAGGTACAGACTTAGCTCAGGAGGCCCTGGATAAGGTCAAGATTATTCAGGAGAGACTTCGTGCATCTTAGTCTAGGCAAAAGAGTTATGCCGATCGTGAGGTTCGTGATGTGGCATTCATGATTGGAGAAAGAGTATTGCTTTGTGTATCACCCATGAAGGGTGTTATGAGGTTCGGAAAGAAGGGTAAGTTGAGCCCTAGGTATATCGGACCATTTGAGATTCTTGATAGAGTGGGGAGGTAGCTTATAGACTCACGTTGCCTCCAGGGTTATCTTCATTTCATCCAGTATTCTATGTGTCGATGCTCCGAAAATATCATGGTGACCCGTCCCACGTGTTAGATTTCAGCTCTGTCCAATTGGACAAGGATTTGACTTATGAGGAGGAGCCGGTAGCTATTTTAGACCGGCAGGTTCCCCAGTTGAGGTATAAGAGTTATCCTTCAGTTCGAGTGCAGTGGAGAGGCCAGCCCGTTGAGGCAGCTACTTGGGAGGCCGAGTCGGACATGCAGAGTAGATATCCACACTTGTTCGCCATTTCAGGTAATTTTCTATGTTCGTTCGAGGACGAACGTTTGTTTTAGAGGTGGAGATTGTGATGACCCGAGGGGTCATTCTGTGAATTTAGAATTTGTTCTATGCCTAATAGCCCTAAAAAGGTTAATTTTAAATACCTCGATTTGTGTGCGCAGTCCGGACGTTAAACTGAAAAGCTTTTATGTGAAAATATGAGAAATAGTAATTTCTAGAGTTAAAATTTGATAAAAGTGGACTTTGGTCAATATTTTGAGCAAACGGACTTAAATCCATGTTTCGTCGATCCCGGAAGGTCCGCAGTAAAATATGGGACTCGGGCGCATGCCCGGAAATGAATTCTGAGGTCCCAAGCCTTAGAAATCAATTTTTGAAAGAAATTGTTTTGCTGAAATATTAATGAAATAAAGAAAAGAATTAATGTTTGAAACCATTGGTATCGAGCCCGTATTTTGGTTCTGGAGCCCGGTACAGATTATTTATAGTATTTAAAGGTTAACTGTGAAATTTGGTGAAAAACGGAGTTTATTTGACGTGATTCGGACATCCGGTTGAGAAATAATGAACTTTAAGTGTTCTTTGGGAAAATGATGACTGTTAAGGTTTAATTCATGGTTTTACATGTTATTTTCATGATTTGATCGCACGAGCAAGTCCGTATGATGTTTTTAGACTTAGTGCATGTTTTGCTTAGAACCCCGAGGGATCGGGGGAGTTTCGGATAGACCACGGGATATTTTTACACTTAAGCTTCTGGTGTCTTTGCTGTTGCTGGTGCACATATATTTAATGCGTTGCGTTCGCACCCCTATGTATGCGAACGCACAGAGTAAAATAAGTGGGGGATCATTTTGTTCTATGCGAACGCACCCCCCCCCCCAAACGCAAACGCATAGAGTAAACTTCAGCGTGACCACCATCTATGCTATGCGAACGCACAGTGTAAAATGGGCCTGGGGGAGGGGGAGCCCAAAAGCACTATGTGAACGCATCCCCTTCAATGCGAACGCATAGGCCACTGCCCAATACCCTATGCGAACACGGCAGGCCGTATGCGAACGCATAGAAAGCCTGCCCAGCAATATAAATACTCTTTTAAAAACAGGCAGACCTTCTTCTTCTTCATATTTTCGAACCCCACAGCCCTAGGAGCGAATTTCTTCACCAAATATCATCCCCAAGTCATAGATAATCAATTCTAAATTTTACTCTTTCAATTCCTTGTTGTTTTTCATCACTTTTAAATCTAAAACTAAGAATTTTCATGGTAAAAATTGAGGGTTTGGGTAGAATCAGGGAAATTTGTAAAAATCAAATTTTTACCTCGAATTGAGGTCGGATTTCGAAACTAATTGTATATTTGGGTTCAAGGGTGAATGGGTAAACGTAATTTGGTCCGAACCCCGTGTTTAGACCAAGCGGTCCCGAGGTCGGGTTTTTATTTTTTTTAGAAAACTTAGAAAAAATTATAATTTTCAATAAAGTTAGTTCCTTTAACCTTAATTAATGATATTGAGTTAATTATGATTAGATTCGAGCAAGTTAGAGCAAGATTCTAAAGGAAAAGCTATAATTGAGCAGTGAGTGGCCTGCAAAATTGAGGTAAGTGCTTGGTTTAACCTTGAATTGAGGGAATAGGAATCCCCAACTTATTTGTTATGTAAATTAACATGTGTGTGGTGTATAGGTGAGGCGACGAGTATCTATACACCACCAAATTGTCTGTTAAACATGATCCCTTCCCCGTTTTCAATTTAATTGATTCTCGTCTAAATTGTTCTACGTTCATTATTGTTTCTACGACTACCTGGTCTTATTACTTTGTTGTTAAATATTGTTATGATTATTTTGAAAGAGTATTGGTTGTTCATCCGGTTCCCCTGTGGTACGGAAAGGTTGAGAAGTATATATATATATATATATATATATATATATATATATATATATATATATATATATATATATATATATATATATATATATATATATATTCCTGTTGGTTTCATTTTCGTGATAATATTAGTGAATTTATAAGAAGTATAGTTTTCTTTTTATAAATGTTGAGATAAAGGTGTTGTGAAAAGCTTAGCCTGAATTGTGAAAGTATTTGATAAACAAATAAAAACAATTATTGTGATAAGGGAGAGAAACTGATTGTGATAAGGGGGCGAAATTGATTGTGATAAGGGTGGAGAAATTGATTATGATAAGGGTGGATAAATGATTGTGATAAGGGTGGACAGGTGGGATCGGGTTGCACGCCGCCACAAGACAGTGATAAGGGTGAATAATTATGTTTTACTGATTCTAATTACAAAGATTTGGAAATACTTGTTTTACTCTGCGGTTTTTCTCAAATTTTGTAGATGTGGTTATTTTAAAGTAAAGTTTGGAAATTTAAAAATTTATTCAAGGATTGGTTATAGTTGAGACCTGGAAAAGGTGACTGGGTTATTTTAAGTTGTTGTTGCATTTGTTATTATTTGTTTGTGTCACGACCCAAATTCCCACCATTTAGGCCGTGATTGCACCTAACGTTGAACCCGCTAGGCCAGCCAACGTATAGCTTGCAATAGCAATTTAAAATCATTTAACACGGAATAAAATGCTAACTTGTCAACTTCAACCATTTAACCGAAAATCGATAACATGTTTTTCCTTCTTTCACCTTCCCGACAGAATCCTTCAAGCATTGCTAATAAAGATAACGAAACTGTAAATGCGAAAAATAAGAACATAACAATCATGAAATAACGTAAACTTCCCAAAACTGGGGTGTCACAATCTCACGTACTAGAAAACTGAGCCTACACCAGATTTTCTAACTTGAAACCATCCCGTTAGCCACCCGAAACTCACCCGAGCCCTCGGGGCTCAAAGCCAAAAACACACACGACTCCCGAAACATCATACGAACTTGTTCAAGCTTTTAAATCATAAGAATATCAACAAAAACATCGAATTAAACCTCTAAATCCAATTAATCAAACTTAAGAACTTTAAGATTCTAGAATTCACTTCAATACGCCGAACCGGCCTAAACTGCTCGGAACGACTTCAAACTTTACAGATAAGTTATAAATGACACCACGGAAAGATTCCCGGTCTCGGAATCTCATTCGGACCTCAGAAACATAACACTACTTTCCAAGCCACATTTCAAATTCTTTAAAACCTCAAAGTCTCATTTTT
>MDKH01134155.1:0-18618 GCA_005239495.1 Nicotiana undulata
GTTGGCTTGCCTAACCCCGTCGTTGGGCGCCATCACGACTCGGATTAGGATTCTGGGTTGTGAAATTTTTTAGCATAAATAAGAATACTTAGGTAACCGTACAAACAAATATGGCATCTTACAAAAAGAACATGTATCAAAATAATACAAGAGAAGCCTAAAATCTATCTCAACACGATATAATCTTGGTGTCCGTATATACGCTTGCCAACTTGCATATACATCATCTCCAAATATGTAGTATTTATCATATAAGTCTATTTTAGAAAAAAATACTTCAAGTCGAGGTTAGCAGGATACTTTTTTTTAAGGGAAAGGTACTTATATTAATAATAATAATAAAGCAAGCTAGGGTACGTGACACATGGCATTGTATTTAGTACAAACGCCCCGAGGGGCCATAGTTATGCCTTCTAAGGCACATTCATTACATTACTACACACATTTGTATAGCATGTTCTAAGATACGTAGAGCCAACTTGATCTTTGCTAAAAGCATCCCTTACGAAGACAGGAGGAAACACAAAATAACAAAGTTTTATAACTAGGAGCCATAAGAGCTTTGTTTGCCAGCTGGTAGTGCTACCATGTTCCCCTCCCTGAAGCTATGCTTCATTATGATCTCCCCTTGCTGGGTTGGCTTCTCCATTAACCACCTGCATTCATAAATTAAGTCATTGTAAGTTGGATAATCGTCGTGAAGGAATCGTATAACCTCTGTGGCATCTGTTTCAACTTCAACTGGGAATATATTATCCTTGATGAGTATGTGAAGTGCATGCTGAAATGCTTGGAGTTCTGCTTGAACAGGAGATGTTGTGTGATATTTCTCATAGTAGCCTAGTATCCAGTCACCTTTGTTGTTGCGAATTATTTCACTAATTCCGCCATGGAGGCAGTCCTTATTGAACACTCCATCAAAATTGAGCTTGTACCAGTCCTTAGAAGGATCCTGCCACTTAACTTTGAGTTTGATCTTGATAGTGTTAGTAGTAGGCCTGGATGTTAGCAGATGGTATCTGAAGCTTGGTTAATAACTTTATTTGTGTTAATGGGCTTGCTAGTATTGTTCACATTGTTTTCATTTCTGTTTTGCCAGATAGTCCATAATGTGAAGGGGAATGTTTCTTCCCAAGTGATGTGTTTGTTGGGTTTTTAGGGTTTCTAGTTCTAAGAAAATCTACCCAATGTTCGGTGTGCCTTATTTGAGTGATGGCCATTCACTGCCAAAAAGTTTGGGCAATTGGACATTCCCAGAAGATGTGGATTATGGACTCGCCGGTGTCCTTGCAAATTAGGAAGTTTGTGTCGATATTAATACCAATTTTGCCTAGGTATTCTCTAGTGGGAAGACGAGTGTGGTAGAACTTCAATAGGAATAGCTTGATTTTCCTTGGGCACTTGGAATCCTAGATCCAATTGAAATTTGCATTTGGGGTGGGTTGTTCATCAATTAATTTATAACAAGAAGTTGTAGTGAATACCCCACTACGGTTTATACTCCAAATGAGATTGTTGGCACTAGTTGGATGAGGTGTTGGGATTATAGAGTTGATATTTATAATAATACTTTGAGGTAGCTCGAAGAAGATTTTTCTAAGGTTCCATTTGTTATTAGCCCTGATGTCTTTAATTTTTAAACAATCTTCTTTATAAGTGAGGGGGCTAGTAACAATATTATGAAGGTTTGTGCAATTTGGAATCCAATAGTGTCCCATAAGTTCATGTTCGAGTGTTGGGTGACTGACCACCTAATTCCTTGTTTACAAACATTCCAACGTTTTAATAGGATTTTCCAGGTATTAGACCATCCACTAGTTTTATTGCTATGACCATATAAACTAATGAGGATATGAGCCCAGAGGGATGAAGGATTATTAAGAATTCTCCAAGCAAGGCTATCTAGTAGAGCTAAATTTTTAGACTTAGCTTTCTTGATACCTAGGGCCCCGGCTTCCTTAGTATTAGTAACCATGTTTCATCCAATAAGGTGAAGCTTTTTCTTATCACTAGTAGTGCTCCATAGGAAATCCTGTTGTATCTTGTCAATTTCCTTCAATGTTTTACTAGGCAGTAGGGATAATTGCATTTAGTGATTTGGGATTGTGTTTAGAGTAGATGTTATTAAGGTGCACCTACCTGCCATACTAAGCCACTTAGCATTCCAATTATTTAATCTTTCCCATATTTTATCAATAACAGGTTGATAGTCCTTAAGCCTAGGGTGGTGTTGAAGCATGGGAAATCCTAGGTAATTACCAAAAGATTCACTAATTTTAATATCAAAGATGTACATGGCCATAGTTCTTTCTTCATCAGTGCATTACTTTGACACTACTATTTTTTATTCATCTTTGTTGATGTTTAGCCCAGACAGGCAACAAAAACTTTCCATGCTCCTCCACATTGTGGTAATTGTTTTAGTGTTTGCTCGACCCATCAAGGTTAGGTCGTCCGCGAAGAACAAGTGTGACATAGGGGGATATCTGTTATTAAGCTTGATGGGGGTCCCAATTTTGAATGTCCACTTGATGTTCGATGTTTTTTTATAACATGTCCATGCATAGGATGAAAAGATAAGGAGACATGGGGTCCCCCTGACGGATGCCCCTTGTGGGAGAGAATTCCTCAGTTTTATTGACATTTACCAATATGGAGATTGTACTAGTTAATATACAGCTAAGGATTAGGGAAGATATATTAGGAGAAAAATTAAAATATCTAAGAGTTCTGTAAACATAAGACCACTCTAATTTGTCAAAAGCCTTTTCCAGGTCAAGCTTTAGGATGCAGTTTTGCTTTCCTTTACAGGCGTTAAACCATTTTAACACCTCTTGGATAATAATAGCATTATCACTAGCTCGCGTATCTTTTACAAAGCTTGCTTGTTGATTATTAATAAGATGTTTTAGGAAGGGCTTGATGCGATTGGCAATAACTTTGGTGACAATCATGTACAAAGTGTTACATAAACTGATAGGCCTAAAAACTTTTACTTGATTAGCATTACTGAATTTAGGGTTTAGACATAGGTAAGTTTTATTAACTTCATGAGGCATAACCCTTGTCTCAAAGATTTTTTGGAAAAAAATTTATGACTTTACTACCTAGAATTGGCCAAAATTTCTAGAAGAAAAATGGGTGTAAACCATCTGGTCCAGGCATCTTGTTTGGTTTGAAGGAGAAAACTGCTCTTCTAATTTCATGATTCTTTAATTTTCTATCAAGGATAGACAGGTCAACTTTTGTGAAGGTTGCCTTGTCTAATTTTATGGTTGACCAGTTAGTGTTTTCATGAGATGTAGTAAAACTTTTCTGAAAGTGATTGGTTACATAATTTATTAGGGCAGTTTGGTCCTCTATCCAATTTCCTGAGTTGTATTTAAAAAAGACAATATTATTTTTCCGTCTACGGTTAGTGGCTTGAATATGGAAGAACTTCATATTTGCATCCCTTTCATTCAACCAATTAACCCTAGAGCGTAATTTCCAATAATCCTCTTCTAATTTAAGGTTAGTGTCATAACCATCAATAAGGTTTACTTCTAGGTCTCTAAGGTATTGACTAGTTTAGCAGGATACTTACCTTCTCTGAAATAGGCTTCAACCTTCCAAAATGCCTTTTCCTATATCTTCGGCCTCCAAAGGATCAAAATCTAGGCAATTACTCAATAAGTAAAGCTATAAGAATCAAATCTAAATGATAAACCTTATATCTATAATTAAATATTAAAATCCAACAAAAAGCCAGCACGAAACCTACATGGACAAAACCCGATATCAAGGTCGGATATCATTGACCCATAACCTCATGTGTCCAAATATGTAATTATTTCCCGAATAAAATTCTAGATTCATTTTCAAACCCCAAAATAACTTTCTTAACTTCCAAGCTAAAATCTCTTTTTTCTCTTTTAGATTCATTGGTTTAGATAAAATCAATGATAGATCCAAGTAATAACCACATATCTAGGTTAGGATTCCTTACCCCAATAATGTAGATGAAATCTCGTTCAATAATCTCCCAAATTCCTATTTTGTAGATCCCTAGATGATAAAATAATATCGACGCACGAAATGGAGATATTTATACAACACTGAAAAAATGGCTTGGTGCTACATTGAGTGCGACACATATAGTATAGTTTCTTCCCCAGGCGAGACAGTAGGTGTGGCGCGCCCACTACCGTGCTTGCCCAGATGCTATAGCAGGTGTCATGCACTGTTAACCTCTGCTGCAATCTTAATTCCAAACTCCCCTAGACGCCCCGAAAATTACCCCCAGCCCCACAGGACCCCTCAACGAACATCATTACTAGAAATTAAGGTCTCAACCAAATTGTCAAGACCCAAAATCTCAATCCATAGATAGTGATGGCGTCTTACTATACTTGCTAGGCAAGACGATACATATTAGTAATAAAGAAGCAATATTAAGCGTTTATCAACATATTATCATAGATAAAGAGTAAAAGCTCCTATAACAACGTAACAAGTTTAAACTATCACATATGACATAATAACCACCCAAGACAGGTGTTACCGGGTACATGAGCTCTAAAGAGTGGTAAATGTTATAACTGAAAAGAATATAATATTGTCTGATACAAATAAACAATAATAGAGATAATGGATAGGTGACTTCAAGGTCTGCAGATGAGTATGCAGCACTATCTCGAGTCTCCTAACTGATAATGGCTTAGCACCACACGGGACTCCACTAGTCCAACACTTGTATCTGCATATAAAGTGCAGAAGTGTAGTATGAGTACAACTGACCTAATATTGTTAGGGGTCTTTTGGTTTGAATATGGCTTATGTCGGGATAAGTTATGCTGGGATTAATTATCTTGTTTATTATTTTTTATCCAATGTTTTGTTTGTTGTATTAAAATTTACAATTGCATAATTTGTAAGAAGAAGGTATAAGTTATCCCGGCACTAATTATCCCACTCTCTACAAGGTATAAGTTATCCCGATACTAATTTTAATCTCATGATAACTTATACCAGGTTTTCTAACCAAACAAAGTATTAAGGTGATATTAAATTTTTATACCGGCACTATGCCTTCTTATACCTCATACCAAACGACCCCTAGTAAGAATTGGGTCTAACCCCAATAAGATAGTGACGAGGCTATAACAAGACACTACTTTATAAACATTTGCAGTTCACAATAAATAGAATGGAAAAAAAAACATAACAAGATAAGTAATCATAGAAAAAATAAGAGTAATATGAAATGGTAAAATGAGCAACGAAAGAAAATAACCATCATGTTTCTCAATGTCACAGCCACACATGTCTCCAAAACTCAAATCCAAAGAATAAAACGACAACCATGAAACAACATAGTCGAGTCCACAAATTTGCATAACAAAGTATGAGTAAAATATATCATATCAAGTAGAACTGAAGTACCCATCATACATATATCACTCATCCTCATTGCACGAGAATATGCATCATGCAATATCTCTCAACCTCACAACACAAAAATACATGTCGTGCATAATCACTCATCCTCACAACACGAAAACACCCGTCGTGCATAATCACTCATCCTCACCAAGCATATGTAAATCAGTACCAAGCAAGGTGAGAAGTATAAATAACATCAAGGAGAGTGGTTAAGAATAATACACCTCGTAGGAGATAATCATGACCTTCGCACCAATAGATGAGCCAACATTTCAAGAACCGTAATGTCCAAATATCTCAATAAAGCTTAAATATAGTACTAATATGTATATGAATAAAAACGTAATTTAACGAACTATCTAAAGCATAGGAAAATAATACATGAGAAAACAAGGCATGAATAAGACTAGACCTACATGCATGCTTTAACCATGGCAAACATATATACACTCGTCATATTGTGTATATGCCACTCCAACACATATAGTACGTAGAAAATAGACCCAAACACATTTTAGTTCCTTCAAATTAAGGTTAAGCACCGAACCAGAAATACGTACAAGTATTAAACCATCGTACGAACCTACATGAATCGTTAAAATACTGATCTGAGGTTGTTTACCAAGAATGTTGACTGTGATCAACTCCAACAATATTTAAGTTCCGAAAGAAGGATTTCTCTTCCAAAACACAACTAAACTTTCCAAAAATCAAAATGAATCATGCACACAAGTCATAAATAATCAATTACAGCTATTCAAGTTCGCAAATCATGAAATTGAAAGCTAGAACTCAAAACAATCTAGCGGGTCATTACATTTCCCCCTCTTAAAATAACGTTTGTCCTCGAACAGGCATAGAAATGTACCTAAACTGCAAAAGAGATGCAGGCATCTACTCCTCATATCATACTCGAACTCTTAAGTAGCCTCCTCAATCGGTTGTCCTTTCCAAAGCACTTTATGGAAGGAATTTCCTTAAATCTCAATCAAATCCTCATCAAGATGCACTATGCTAAAGTCCAATATATGAGACGTGTCTTCATGATACTTCTAAATCCTATCAACAGGAAATAGCTAATGAACTCCCAAAAGATTAGGAGGCAAAGAAAGCCTATAAGCAACCTCCCCAACTCTCTCTAACACATTACATGGGCTAATGAACATCGAGTCACCTTGCCCTTCATTGGCGAAAGTTTCAAAAGTACCTTCTCGCCCTCCATAAAAGTCACATCACAAACCTTCTTGTCCGCATAACTCTTCTGCCTACTCTGTGTTGTCCAATGATGATCCTGAATCAACTCCACCTTATCTAACACATCACAAACCAATTTGTACCCAATATCCTATCCTCCCCAGGCTTAAACCAACCAATAGGAGAATGACACAACCTACCATATAATGCCTCATGCAGCGCTATTTGATTGCTGGACTGATAGTTGTTGTTGTAGGAAAACTTCGCCAATGGTAGAAATTGATCCTAATGGCATCCAAAATCAATAACACAGGCTCTCAACATATCCTTGAAAAACACAATAGTCCGCTTGGACTAGCCATCCGTCTGCGGCTGAAATGTAGTGCTCAGCTCCACCTGCTTGACCAATTCTGTCACGATCCAAATTCCTAACCCTTGGGATCGTGATGGCGCCTAACACCATACTTGCTAGGCAAGCCAATGTTAGAATTTATTTAACCATTTTCTTTTAACAATATGTTTAAACATGAATAAACAATTTAAAATAAACACGAAAACTAATACTTTTAAACAACTAATATCAGAAATAATATTTGGAATGATAAACGAACCACGAGCTAATACTAACTATAAAGCTACCAAGGTCTGGTGTCACAATTCACGACCTACTACGGAATACTACAAATAATTGGGCTGAAAGAAATGTATCTTTGTTTTGAATGAAATAAAACAGTATCCAAATAATAAAGGGAAGACTCCAGGAATGTGCGGGCGCCAGCAGATCTACTTCGTGTCTCTGCACGAATATTGTCAGCTACTACTTTCACCTAGCTCTTGCCGGTACCTGGATCTGCACAAGAAGCGCAGAGTGTAGTATCAGTACAACCGACCCCATGTACTGAGTAAGTGTGAGCCTAACCTCGACGAAGTAGTGACGAGTCTACGGCGGGGCATTTACAGTACAACCTGTAAACAATATATAATAAAGCAAGAAAGAAATTCTAAACTAAACAAAAGAAATAATCTGTAGCAATAAATAAAATAACTCAACCACCTTTTCCAGGTCTCAGCTATAACCAATTCTCACATAAGCTTCCAAATTTCCAAGTTTCACTTTAAAATAACCGTAAGTGCATAATATGAAAAACAGTAGAGTAAAATAATAAGTTTTCAAATCTTTGTGTTAAAAATCAGTAAAACATAAATGTCCTCCCTTATTGCTCCTTGTTGCAGCGCGCAACCCGCTCCCATTTGTCCACCCTTATTGCTCCTCCCTATATATATCACCTTTATTTCTCCTGTTGCGGCGTGCAACCCGATCCCACCTGTCCACCCTTATCACTCCTTGTTGCGGCGTGCAACCCGCTCCCACCAGACAATCACTTCTCTTTATTTATAAAAAATATTTTCACAATTTAAGTCAAAGCCTTTCACAATATTTATGTCTCAACAATTGTAAACAGAACAAGTTTCACTTTAAATAATAGTAAGAGCAGAATATGAAATAATGACAATAAAGCATGAGTGTTCCTGCCTTTATTTTATAAATAGTAAAACATGAATATTCTCCCTTATTTCTCCTTGTTGCGGCGTGCAACCCGATCCCACTTGTCCACTTAAATGGGTGAAAATCCCATTTGAAATCTCACTTAACAGGCTGCAGATGTCGTATTTGAATTGCGAACCCTCGCAAAAGCGAAGAAAATCTTCGCAATTGAGAACAAGGAAGGGCTGGAAAAAGTCGCATTTGCGACTAACAGTTTGCAATTGCGAACAGGGCATCGCAATTGCGATAATAATGTTCGCAATTGCGACCATACCAGAAACCAGCAATTTTTTTCGACATGGAAATGAGCATAACTTCCTCATACGATGTCCAAATTCGATGATTCTTTTTCCTATGGCTCTGTAATTACGATACAGATCTAATGGTTCAATAAATACTGAATTTGGAGCTCATTTGCTTAATGTGGTATCATTTATACTTGAAGAAACAACGACGAAGCATCAAAAACAAGTGCAACATAGCCTAAACCTATCTGAAACTCACCCAAGCCCTCGGGGCTCCAAACCAAACAAGCATGTAAGTCTAAAAATATCATATGGACTTGCTCGTGCAATCAAATCATCAAAATAACATCAAAAACTACGAATTCAACCTCAAAACTCATGATTTTCTCAAGAACACTCAAATTTTCTACCTTTTCAGCCGGACGTCCGAATCACATCAAATCAACTCTGATTATCATCAAATTTCACAACAAACACTTAAATATCATAGCAAACTTGTTCTGGGCTCCAAAACCAAAATACGGGCCCGATACCAACAATTTCAAACATAATTTCATTTCTTTATTTCCTGAAAAACCAGCACAATAATTTTCTTCAAAAATTGTTTTTCTAAGGCTAGAGACCTCGTAATTCAACTCCGAGCATACGCCCAAGTCCCATATTTTACTACAGACCTCCCGGGATCGTCGGAACACAGATCCAGGTTTGTTTACTCAAAACGTTGACCAAAGTCAACTAAAACCAAATTTTAACACTAAAAATTACTATTTCTCATATTTTCACATAAAAACTTTTCGGATTCACGCTCGGATTGCGCACGCAAATCAAGGTAATTAAAATTAGTCCTTTTAAGGCTAATGAGACTAGAATGGAGTCTAAATTCATAAAATGACCCTTTGGGTCATCACAATCTCAACCTCTAAAACAAACGTTCGTCCTCGAACGGACATAGAAAATTATGTGAACTTGAAAACAAGTGTGGATATCTACTCTGCATGTCCGACTCGGACTCCCAAGTAGCTGACTCAACAGGCTGACCTTTCCACTACACTCGAACGGAAGGATAACTCTTTGACCCAACTAACGAACCTGCTGGTCTAAAATGACTACCGGCTCCTCCTCATAAGTTAAATCTTTGTCCAATTGGACAGAGCTGAAATCTAACACGTGGGACGCATCACCATGATATTTCCGGAGCATAGACACATGGAATACCGGATGAACTAAGGATAACCCTGGAGGCAACACAAGTCTATAAGCTACCTCCCTCACTCTCTCGAGAATCTCAAAAGGCCCGATATACCTAGGGCTCAACTTGACCTTCTTCCCAAATCTCATAACACCCTTAATGGGAGATACCCGTAGTAATACTCTCTCTCCAACCATGAATGCCACATCACGAACCTTACGGTCGGCATAACTATTTTGCCTGGACTGAGCTATATGAAGACGGTCCCGTATAATCTTGACCTTGTCTAAGGCCTCTTGAA
The DNA here is from genome assembly GCA_005239495.1 of Nicotiana undulata. NCBI lineage: Eukaryota > Viridiplantae > Streptophyta > Magnoliopsida > Solanales > Solanaceae > Nicotiana > Nicotiana undulata. The sequence continues at coordinate 9,900 of MDKH01134155.1, forward strand.
TTAAGTCTGTACCAAATAACTGAGCCTCTCCCGGCTCAAACCATCCGACTGGCGATCTACACCATCTACCATATAATGCCTCATAGGGAGCCATCTGAATGCTCGACTGGTAACTATTATTGTAGGAAAACTTTGCTAACGGCAAGACTGATCTCTAGAACCTCCAAAGTCAATAACACAAGCACGAAGCATATCCTACAAGATCTGAATAGTATGCTCGGACTGCCCGTCCGTCTGAGTATAGAGTGTTGTGCTCAACTCAACCCGTGTACCCAACTCGCGCTGAACTGCCCTCCAAAAGTGCGAAGTAAAATGCGTACCTCGATCAGAAATGATAGACATGGGCACACCATGAAGGCGAACAATCTCTCGAATTTATATCTCTGTAAACCGCTCCGAAGTATAAGTACTTTCCACTGGAATGAAATGTGCTGATTTAGTCAGCCTATCCACAATAACCCAAACGGCGCCGGACTTCCTATGAGTCTGTGGGAGTCCAACAACGAAGTCCATAATGATACGCTCCCACTTTTACTCAGGAATCTCTATCTGTTGAAGCAAACCATCGGGTCTCTGATGCTCATACTCACTACCTTCCTACTCAATGCATCAGCCACCACTTTGGCCTTCCCACGTTGGTACAATATAGTGACGTCAATAACTCTAACCATCTCCTCTGCCTCAAATTGAGATCCTTTTGCTTGAACAAATACTAAAGTCTGCGATGATCCGTGAAAACCTCACACGGCACTCCATAAAGATAGTGCCTCCAAAACATCAATGCGCGAACAATAGTTGTCAACTCTAAGTCGTGGACATAATAATTCTTCTCATGGACTTTCAAGTGTCGCGACACATACGCAATCACCTTTCCATCTTGCATTAATACTGCACCAAGTCCAATACGAGATGCATCACAATGCACCGTGTATGACCCTGAACATGTGGGCAGCACCAACATTGGTGCCGTAGTCAAAGCAATTTTGAGCTTCTGAAAATTCAACCCACACTTGTCCGACCATTTGAATGGAACACCATTTTGGTTCAACATGATCTTAATAGTTGTTCATAGTCAATTACATAATCATCAAATAACTCCACATTAACAATAATCTTCTTTCAAACCTTTACAATACTTATAACGAGATGCGATGCATGAAGAACTCATAATTATATATCCGAATTAACGTGTCTCATTTAAAGCCACGTGGGCGGGCACCCACCTCGTAGGTGAAAGCTCAATAATTATAACACGGATTTGGCAAATTATGCACCGATTAAGTTTTTATAAAATTTTCAAATAAACCTAACAGGCATGACTCCTTGTTGGTACTATAGTAAAATTTTAATTTCACAAGGGAGAATTTAAACACAAAATTTTCATCACAAGGATCCCGTCCTTATATACTTCCACTGCGGCTCGTAGCCCGATTTAAACATATCAAATCATATTAAAATGCGAGGATTTCTCCCTAAGTTCCGAATCACAAGTAATATGCACATCGTGCCACTCGAAACATTCCCTTTTCTTTTTTTAGATATTTTCCGTTAAACAAAATTACAACACATAATGATAGACATAGCTATCTCCATAGAATTTCTCAATACAAGTATTCACATAAGTAGATTTCAGAGTTACGAAGCTCACCCGAGAGTGGATCATATTAGGAGGACTTCCCTAGATACCGATAATCGAATCAGGTTAAGGAAATTATCACTTTATAACAACTAGAGATTGTACTTGTAATGACACCATCTGGTGTAGCGACCTCAGACATACCATAGAAAATATATTAACAGGATGGGTCTCCACCTTTAGGAATCTAACCTCCGCCTTCAACATTCCAACCCTTTTTCCCCTAACTGGTCATGTAAGTTGAGTTGTAACTGCAATGGGGAACGTAGCCTGAGTGCTCTAATGAAATATGACTCTCCCAAGTCTAGGATAATTTCTACCACTAGCCAAAATAAATCAACCTGCCCTGAGTCATACAAAATTTTTATCTGGCTATATGAACCGAAGTAGGAGTATGACGGGCTGACTTATCGAACCTAATGGCATATTCTGACACCGTTATGGTGACCTAACGCAACCGTTCAAACTCTATGCACCACGCATTATGGAGAGTCTGAGAAACAAACTCTTTCAATAGCATTTATGAGAACTGAGTCAAGTAGTTGGTGTTGCATTGGCTGGCGTCCTCTTCGTAGGCTTGCCACAAACACCGGCGGCCAATTTCTTCTTTTACTATATTGACTCAACACTGCTGAGCTACCCCATTTATTCATACACTCTTCGTTATTCTTTTGGGGTAAATATCATCCCTATTGACACACAATGATCACAAAAGTAGAGCTCTATACAAATAAATCTTGGCACGAACCATATAGTCTAGAGGCTCGTCAACCACTGTACTCCCTCTGGAGCACCCCAAAATCCACAACCTTGACTTCCATGCTGAGTAGACCTTCGCAAGTCCCAGCTTTATCTCTTGCAAAATCTATGGCCTTATACATTCCAGGCCAAAAACGATATAACACATGACCCCGCAATCTATTCCTGATAGTGGACTCCACCCCTTGGCGCGAAGTCCTAGGTCACAATGTCTGATAATCCACCATGTTAAACTTCACAGCTCATATAAATCAACCCCATTGCTTTCAACTATTCCCACGTTCTGCAATACTTCATAGCTATGAATCCTTCCGGAACCTGACTGGTCTAACATGTACCGACTGAGCTAAAACCTCTGCTTCTAGATCCACTTGAGGCTCTACCATAGGTTCTGATTTTCGAGCTCTGGACTGAGCTTTGTCTCTAGATCTTCCCCTAATCGTAGCTGTCATTGGGGCTCCATTTCTTGTCCGGTTGTGGAGGCATTGCGTGTTGCCGATATTTGCAAGAGGGAAAGAGTAGACGAGTTCAATCATTAGTGATAGAATAAATTTGCACGATAGAGTAGAATAGAAGTGAAATTGTTCCTAACTTCATAGCCTCTAAGAGATATGTACAGATCCTTCAGACTCTATTAAGCTTGTTCGTGAATTGTGAGACCTAGGCAACCTAGTGCTCTGATACCAACTTGTCACGACCCAAATTCCCAACCCCGGGATCGTGATGGCGCCTAACACCATACTTGTTAGGCAAGCCAATGTTAGAATTTATTTAACCATTTTCTTTTAACAATCGGTTTAAACATGAATAAACAATTTAAAATAAACACGAAATCTAATACTTTCCAACAACTGATATCATAAATAATATTTGGAATGATAAACGAACCACGAGCTAATACTAACTATAAAACTACCAGGGTCTGGTGTCACAATTCACGAACTACTACAGAATACTACAAGTAATTGGGCTGAAATAAATATATCTCTGTTTTGAATGAAATAAAACAGTATCCAAATAATAAAGGGAAGACTCCAGGAATCAGCGGACACCAGCAGATCTACTTCGTGTCTCCGCACGAATATTGTCAGCTACTACTTTCACCTAGCTCTGGCCGGTACCTGGATCTGCACAAGAAGCGTAGAGTGTAGTATCTGTACAACCGACCCCATGTACTGAGTAAGTGTCGAGCCTAACCTCGACGAAGTAGTGATGAGGCTATGTCGGGGCATTTACAATATAACCTGTGAACAATATATAATAAAGCAAGAAAGAAATTCTAAACTAAACAAAAGCAATAATATGTAGCAATAAATAAAATAACCCAACCACCTTTTCCAGGTCTCAGCTATAACCAATTCTCAAATAAGTTTCCAAATTTCCAATTTTCACTTTAAAATAATCGTAAGTGCATAATATGAGAAACAATAGAGTAAAACGGTAAGTTTTCAAATCTTTGTGTTAAAAATCAGTAAAACATAAATGTCCTTCCTTATTTCTCCTCGTTGCGACGCGCAAATCTCTCCCACCTGTCCACCCTTATTGCTCATCCCTATATATATCACCTTCATTTCTCCTGTTGCGGCGTGCAACCCGATCCCACATGTCCACCCTTATCACTCCTTGTTGCGCCGTGCAGCCCCCTCCCACCAGACAATCACATCTCTTTATTTATAAAATAAAAACTCACAATTTAAGTCAAATCCTCTCACAATATTTATATCTCAATAATTGTAAACAGAACAAGTTTCACTTTAATTAACAGTAAGAGTAGAATATGAAATAATGACAATAAAACAATGAGTGTTCCAACATTTATTTTAAAAACAGTAAAACATGAATATTCTCCCTTATTGCTCCTTGTTGCAGCGTGCAACCCGATCCCACTTGTCCACCCTTATTACTCCTTGTTGTGGCGTGCAACCCGCTCCCACCAGACAAATCACATTTCATCTCTTTATTTATAATAAAGTTTCACGAATCAGATTCCAAGCCTTTCACAATACTTAAATATCAATTATCATAAACATGAAACTGTACTATTTAGAAACTTCACCAATTATCACTACACAACGAAACCAGCCAAAATGTATAATGTAACACTGACAACCAACTAAACCAGATGTACCACAATGTGACTAAGGAACAAGTAACACTTTCAAAATACTTGAAGCAACATTTAACAACAAATTGACGAACCAAGTAGACATGAAGGCATCAATGATCATAAAACAATTACACTAAGGATTAATTAAATTGAAAACGGGGAAGGGATCATGTTCAACAAGTAATTTGGTGGTGCATAGATACTCGTCACCTCACCTATACACCACACACATGCAAATTCACATAACATCTAAGTTGGGGATTCCTATTCCCTCAAGTCAAGGTTAAATTAAGAACTTACCTCCATCTCACAAGCAATTCACTACTCAATCACAACTTTTCCTTTAGAATTTGTCTATAACCCGCCTGAATCTAATCACAATTGGTTCAATATCATAAATTTTTGCTAAAGGCATTAACTTTAATGAAAACTAAGGTTTTCCTATGTTTTCCTATCAAAAGACAAAACTCGACCCCAGGCCCTCTTGGTCTAAACTCGAGGTTCGGATCAAAATACGTTTACCCATTCTCTCCCGAGCCCGGATATATAATTAAATTTGGAATCCGACCTCAATTCGAGGTCAAAATTCCCAAATTTCGAAATTCCTAAGTTCTACCCAAAAATCCCAGTTTTTACCATGAAAACTCTAGATTCTAGGTTGAAATCTTGTTAAAAGTTGTTATGGATTGAAAGGAATTAGTTAGATATCACTTAACAATAATTTGGAGAAGTTTGGGTCTTTGGAAAATTGCCTATGGGGGTTTAGGGTTTGAGAGAATTGAAAATTGGGTGAAAATCCCGTCTAAAATCTCACTTAACAAGCTGCAGATGTCGCATTTGCGATCCAGGGCTGGAAAAAGTCGCATTTACGACTAAAAGTTCACAATTGCGAATTGGGCATCGCAATTGCGATAAAAATGTTCACAATTGCGACCACATCAGAAACCAACATTTTTTCCCGACACGGAAATGAGCATAACTTCCGCATACAATGTCCAAATTCGATGATTCTTTTTCGTATGGATCCGTAATTACGATACGGATCTAATGGTTAAATAAAATCTGAATTTGGAGATTATTTTCTTAATATGGTATCATTTATGCTTGAAGAAACGACGACGAAGCATAAAAAATAAGTGCAACATAGCCTAAACCTATCTGAAACTCACCCAAGCCCTCGGGGCTCCAAACCAAACAAGCACTCAAGTCTAAAACCATCATACGGACTTGCTCATACGATCAAATAATCAAAATAACATCAAAAACTACGAATTCAACCTCAAAACTCATGATTTTGTCAAGAACACTCAAATTTTCTAACTTTTCAACCGGACGTCCGAATCACGTCAAATCAACTCCGATTCTCATCAAATTTCACAGATAAGACTTAAATATCATAACAAACTTGTTCCGGGATCTGAAACTAAAATACGGGCCCAATACCAATGATTTCAAACATAATTTCATTTCTTTATTTCCTGTAAAAGCCAGCACAACAATTTTCTTCAAAAAATGTTTTTCTAAGGCTAGGGACCTCGAAATTCAATTCCGGGCACACGCCCAAGTCCCATATTTTACTGCGGATCTTCCGAGATCATCGGAATACAGATCCAAGTCCGTTTACTCAAAATGTTGGACCAAAATCAACTAAAATCAAATTTTAACTCTAAAAATTATTATTTCACATATTTTCACATAAAAAGCTTTCCATATTCACGCCCGAACTGCGCACACAAATTGAGGTAATTAAAATTAGTCTTTATAAGGCTAATGAGCCTGGAATAGAGTCTAAATTCATAAAATGACCCTTTGGGTAATCACAAATTCTCACTGAACAGCTCTCCAAAAGTACGATATGAGAATCATTCTTCCAAACTAATTTCGAATAACCTGAAAATCAAAACCGACGATTCTCATAAGTCATAATACATCATACGGATCTACTAATGCCCCCAAACCACCATGAGAAGTACAAATTCTCAAAACGACCGGCCGTGTCATTACAGATATCATGTCACTTGGAAACAGAAGATTGTGGACTTAATAAATGGATCTCTAGAAAATTTTAAAAGGCAACTTAATAAATTTATATGTATCCTTTTTTCTAACATCATTTTCTTTTTGGCAAAAGAAAGTAATATTTATAAGATACTAAATAGATACAGGCGGACTAGAGTCCATGAGAGTCCGAGTAATACAGGTATTCCCCAGCTGAGCTAGGGTATCAAAAGTGGTAGAGGAAACCTTTCTAGAAGTTACATAGCCATGTTTATCCTTATATAGTTTGTCAAAAACAAAATTTGGCGCCACCGTTAGGATGTGCAACTGGTTGAGTGTTGTGTTTTTACTTCCATATTGAGCTAAAAGGTGCGCCACTTCATTGCCTTTCCGAAAATTATGGTGGAGTGCTGGATTCCCCAACTTCCTCAGCAAGTACCTGCACTTAGAGAGTATATTAATGAAGGCCGGATAATCAATGTCTAACAATCTAATAACCTCCGTAGAATTAGTTTCTATCTCCAATGGCATTATGTTCCTTTGATAGGCAGTCTGAAGGCCAACATGAAGAGCCAATAGCTCCATGTGTGTGACTGTGTCCATGCATAGTGTTGGCAAACCCAATCACCCAGTTCCCTTGATCATCCCTGATCACTCCACCCACACCTCCATAAGAGGCCCTATTCATGAAGGCGTCATCAATGTTAATCTTAAAATGGCCAGTTGCAGGTGGGTGCCATTTGACATAAATGTAGAGGAGGTGAAGGTTACTCGTAATTTTATTAGCTAAAAGATTGAATTCCTGGGCATGCATTATGACCATATGGGTTAGAACAAGATTGGTGAGATTTTCATGAACATTACGATTCCTGTTAAGCCAAATATGCCAGAGTGCAAAAGGGAAGAAGTTGATCCATGCCACATGCGGGATAGTAATAAGGGATTTATTGCTTTTAATTCTTATAATCCAGTGATCATTGGGGGAGGGAAGGTTGTTCAAATCTAACCCTATAGAATTCCAAAAATAGAAGACAATTTGGCACTCCATAAAGATGTGCTTGGTAGTTTCTTCTCCATTTTTTCATACTGGGCAGATGGCATCATTGGCAATACCAAGCCTATGCAGATAAGCACGAGTGGGGAGCCTATCATGGAGACTTTTCCACAAGAAGAATTTGATTTTGTTCAAAGTGTGGAGCTCCCATATCTACTGGAATGGGTAATATATGTTTTTATTTTGTTGTAACAACTTGTAAGTTGAATTAGTCGTGAAAAGTCCATTAGTATTGAGAGACCAGATAGTGGTGTCTGCACAATGAGGATTGGTAGGAAAGTGAATGGCCTTGATTTTGTTTTTGATTTCCTCAGGGATTTCAAAGGAGATGTTAGACCATGCCCAATTATTGTCTTGTCGCAGGGATTCGACTTCCATATTAAGGTCTGAGTGGTGCAGTGGCCCATGAATAGTGGCACAAAGACTGTCAAATTGTGAGATCCACCTGGAGTTTCAGAGGTCAATATGTTTACCATTACCTATTACCCAAGTTAAGCCGTTAGAGCATAAAGTCCAGCCACAAAGGATATTTTCAAATTCAACATATTTTATATATATATATATATATATATATATATATATATATACCTTTTTGCATGTTAAAAAAAGAAACTAACAAATAAAACTATATAACGTTTTACTCGAAAATTCATGTTTTATTTTGATTTGTGAAGTTGTTCGTTGATGAAATTTGACATTTTCAAGATGTACTCCGTCTCCACAAGAAGAATTATGAAGAATTTATGAGTTCAATCCAAGTGAATGTAATATTAGCGTTCAACTACATCTTTCGGACAATCAAACAAGTACTATATGTCAACAATTAAGTTTATTGCAAATTATTTTTAACAAATATATCTATATTCACACTAATTATATACTATGTGATTCGGTGTACACGTAGAACGCACGTAAGAAAAAAGAAACTGATAATAATAAAAGTTTGAAGTAAATTTGGGCCTTCAAATTTGGGGGACTAAGATAACTGTCACAGTGGCATAGCCTTAGGCCTCATTTGTTTGCACTTAATGGAGGTCTAAATCTTAATTATTCAGATCTTAGACACTACCGTTTTTTTTTAAAGATTAAGAAGTCTGAATCAGAATGCACGTCTGAATATTAAGATGTGGTATGCAGATCTGAACACTGAATGATTAAGACTGTT
>MDKH01090627.1:0-14085 GCA_005239495.1 Nicotiana undulata
TATATATATATATATATATATATATATATATATATATATATATATATATATATATATGTCTTTCAATCAAATCTCCTCAATGATAACATCACCAGAACTTAGTCCGTAACTCAAAATTTGTCATGCAATACAGTACAGGGGGAAAGCTCCCGGATCTCAGTCCGTAGTCCCAATTTAAATATGCAATGCAGTACAGGGGAAAGCTCCCGGATCTCAGTCCGTAGTCCCAATTTAAATATGCAATGCAGTATAGGGGAAAAGCTCCCGGATCTCAATCTGTAGTCCCAATTAAATATGCAATGCAGCCACTGCGAAAAACAACCAAAATGCGATAGAACAGCATACAATGCCACAACAGGCATAAAAGCAACATAAAAACAAAATGCAGGGTGGGACGAGCAATCAAATACAAGGACTTAAATCACAAAAATGGTAAAAATCACTCATAAAGAATAGCCACGGAAAGGAATACCAAGCACAAGGAGAATAGCATAACGAGGAGAAAACAAGGCAAATATATCAACGATTCTATGCATTCAAATTCACCACCAAAGAAAACCAAATCATCCCGGCAAGGGAATCGGCTATAACCAATCTCACTTAGACAATTAACTTCACCGAGTAAACTCAACTCGAACGAATATTCAATAGATAGGCAACCCCTAAGTAATATCACCAACATGGAAAGTTACCCAACTAAACATAAGTAGCACTTGGGGGGGGGGGGGATCACGTAAATCACAATATACAACTCACGGGCATTCTTGACACCAAAGTATAGATATTCCAATTACTGCTAAACAATTATGGGGCGAGATCATACTAATCTTAATCAAACAAGTAGAGTATAAAGAAAACTATAGCGTAATGGTAGGAAAAGCAAGGTTTGCAAATAAGAAGCAAGGAAACACTAAGCAATCAACTTCTAAATTTAACAAGGAGAGACGAAGATAGAAATCAAAGAACTAGATAAAATAATTTGCAGTTCGTACGCGAGGAATATAAGGACCTAAAATCCTAGAAGGACAATCTAATTGCACGAAAGTCCGAGCATGCACTCGTAACCTCACATACACGGACTTCTATCAACAAATAAGACTCAATCCTAGGGTAGTTCCCCCACACAAGGTTAGGCAAGACACTTACCTCAAAGACGACCACCGGAATACTCAAAGTAGACTTCTCGGGCGGAAAGACCTCCGGACGGATCAAAACCAACTAGAAAAACTTCAAAATACACATAACACTTATAAGGAACGATTCCGAATAATAAAGTTTCAATCTTTACTAATTTATAAAAATCGACCCCAAAAGTCGATCCCTGGGCCCGCACCTCGGAACCCGACAAATTTTATAAATTCCGTTTACCCATTCCGATACGAGTTCACCCATCCTAAATTTATCAAATTCTGATGTCATTAGCTCATTCAAATAATAAAGTTCCATTTTTGAAGTTTTCTTTCAAAACCCACAATTCCCTCAACCCAAAACACGAATTAAATGATAAAAATAAGAACTAATTCATGAAGTATGATTAATTATGGTGGAAGAACACTTACCCAGTTGATTTGTGTGAAAAACCCTCAAGACATCGACCAAAACCGAGCTCTAGAAGTCAAAATAGGTTAAAAATGGTTAAACCCCGATTTTGAGTTTTAAAAACTGTTCTGCCCAGGCGTGTAATGAATCGCGATCGCGAAAAATGGTCTGCGATCGTGAAGGAGAAAGGGAAAGACTGCCCAGCTGTTCACTGCGATCGCGGGTTCAGTGACGCGATCACATAGAAGAAGAAATGGCCACTACTAGTTAACCTTGTGCGATCGCGGTGGTGTAGATGCGATCGCGAATGAGGGAAAAATATACTTCTGTGACCGCGAAGAAGAGCATGCGATCGCATTAAGTGAAGTATTCAAGTTCTGCGATTGCAAAGCAGACTATGCGATCGTGGTTAAGAAAATTGGGGCTGCTCACAAGGACTCTATGCGATCACGACTAACCCTATGCAATCGCATGGAAGGACACCAGAAACAGATTTTCAGCAGTTCGAAACTAAGGAAAAAGAACCCGACACCCATCTGAAACACCCCCGAGGTCCCCGGGACCCCGTCCAACCACACACACAAGTCATATAACCTAACACGGACTCACTCGGGGTTTCATAACACATAAAATAACACCAAGATGACGAATCAAACCAAAAATCAAACATAGAAATTTTTCAAAACTCCAAATATCAAGACTCGCGTCGAAACCTATCAAATCAACCCGGAACTACATGATTTTTTTGCAGACAAGTCCCAAATGACACAACGGACCTACAGCCACTCTCGGAATTCCATTCCGAGCCCGATATCAAAACTTCTCCTATCGGCCGAAATCGCCGAAATTCTAACTTTCGCCAAATTACCTCAAATCATCCTACGGACCTCCAAATCCAATTCCGGATGCAGGCCTAAGTCCAAAATCATCATACGAAGCTGTTGGCATTAACCAAAACTCATTTCGAGGCCGTTTACACAAAAGTCAGACCTCCAGCCAACTTTCATCACTTAAGCTTCAAAAACTGAAAATTTTCTCCCAATTCGACTCCGGATTATCCGGTAATTGATTCTAACCACGCACACAGGTCGATATACACAATGTGAGGCTGCTTATGACCTTATCCCACCGAACGGAGCTTAAATTCTCAAAATGACCGGTCGGGTCGTTACATTCTCCCCCTCCTAAAACAAACGTTCGTCCTCGAACGTGCCAGGATTTACCTTGAACTCATCCACTCACTGAATGCAAACTTCTAACACATACCCGCGGGTGATCCCATGTCACCCAATCCCACCTAAGCCTGACGGAACAATTATAATTGCAATGTAGCCTTCACATTACCACCGATAAGCCTCATACTTCACTTCCTCACCTTCTACTTCTTCCTCAAAAGACCCGATTCTAAATCCCTATCCGGCATTAGCCTCAACCGGCTGCATCAACTTAGGTCTACACCCATACGACACGACCACACAATATAGCTCATCCCACATAGGCTCAAATAGCACTTTTGATCACAATAACTGCTCGAAATCAACTCAACATTGACAATTAGCCTCACATATGGAAGAAATTTGCTCCAACCCCATAATACTGATAATGATGCAATGAACACGAAACTTCATTATTTACCATCCGAATCACCAAGCCACAACTAACACCACCGGGCACACATCTCACAAATTAAACTAAGGAAACACATAGCGAAATGACTGAATATGAATATAGAAACATATAGAGGATCTATCAAACAAAAGCTCATAGGCACAACTCTCTATCAATACTGACTTGTCAAAAGCAATATAACAAGGAAGAAACAAAGCATATGAACGAACCACCTGAATTCCATCCTGATAAAAGTTTCCATCGCAGTACTCGGCCCAGTCCAAGTATATCAAATCATAAACATCACGCGGACTTCATCCTCGACTCTAAGTCACATACCGAAAGTATATCATACCAATAGAAATTTCTCCCTTAACTCATCTCAACTGATAGAAGTCATAATACTAACTGAGCTCACATCTCAATGGAGTATCAATCACAACTAGTAAACAAAATACTTATGAAAATCATATAAAGCTCACCATAATGGACAATAAGGACTCATCTCTAGTTTCACTACTAGCAAGGATGAATAAAACAACGGAAGACACAGCTACTACTCATAGAATCTCCCAACAGGAGCAAACACAAAAATAGAGTGCAAAACATGTAACTCGCTCATAAATGAAACAACAAATAAGGGAAACTCGTCCTGACCAACAGTACTATAGTGAAATACAAGGGTAACCCACTTTAGCACATCACAACATACCTGGGTAATAATATCCGACCCAACGGTCTCCATCCTATCATCTGAAATACATCAACAGGCCGGGCCTCCCCCTCTTGGGCGCCCTCTACTCAACTGAATACCCTGTTATAACACACCTACCTGAGTCTTGGAACAATCTATCACCCTGTGGCTAACACCTCCACATGGAAAACAATCTCTCTGCCGACGTGGCTGTGGGAAACACACAATACGGATCCTCTGAGACCCATGAGTACCTGAAAAGCCACCATGCGAAATTGGTAATGCAAACTGAACTGGTTGACCCAAAATTCTCTACCATGACGTACCTTGGTTCCATAATAAGGAACAATAGATTACTCTGATCTACGAGGCCTCCTCGCCTCCCAAAACTCTCTCCCTGATCTCATCTGAATCTCCCAATGACTCCACAGACTCATCTCCTGACTGAAGCAATCAAGTGAAGTGCATGTCTGGCCAACTTACTGAATCTAACAGTATGCTCCAATAGTGACATAGCGCCCTGACGCAACTGCTCAAACTCCACGCGCTGTGCATCCCGAAGGAACTGAGGTTCAACCTCTCTCAAAACATTTTCGAAAACTGAATCCATGCTAGCGAAGCTAACTCGGCCAAGTTACCCCAACTCATATGCCGCCACCACTGATCAATCCACTATTCTGAACCTATGACGTGACAAAAAAATCCCGCTCGTCTCCACAACACCCGAAATGCGAAGAATATAGTGACACTTCCCCAGGAAACCCGGGGCACCATCTGCCGCCAATCCACTAAAAGATAGAAGGGTGGTACTTCCTGTACCTCTCAAGTCCAAGGTATTCTTCCTCCAACGCTACTTCCCTAACCACAGGCTGAACTGAAACCACTCATCGTGCTGCCATGACAACTGGAACCTGACCAATATGATATCGCTACTCTGGAGTGTAGTCGATGGGAGTCTGAACTCCTCCCCTAATCCGTGTAATAGCCAGTGAACTAGAATCAGTCCCGCCCGAGTCAATGCACCAATTATTCTCAAACTATGCTCAGGCCTCTTGAAGTCCGGGGTAGCAACAGGAACCCCCAGTACCTGCCTCCCAACTAGAACTACTGGCGACTCCTTAACGGCTGCTCTACAAGGCATCTTAACGGCGGCACGTGCTCCTCGTCGACCTCTGTCTCTGACCCTTGTGACTTCTTCTGTGAGGTAATATCATCAGGTCCCGCAGCTCGTGTCCTCACAATAGGTGAGAGAATGGAACGATGATTTCAAACTTCAAGGTCGAATGAATTCGCACGATAGGAATGAAGGAAATGAAATTGTCCTAATAGCTCTGAAGCCTCTCGAAGATAAGTACAGACGTCTCCGTATCGATCCGCAAGACTCTACTAAACTCGCTTATGACTCGTAGAACCTATGAAGCTAGAGCTGTGATACCAACTTATCACGACCCAAATTTTCCTCCGTTGGGTATCGTGATGGCACATAGTCTTAAGGACTATGTAAGCCTAACATTTCATAAAACAACAATAACAATAAAGGAATATCCGACAGTCTCGATATGGAATCTTGACGAAATTACAATTTTCTCAAAACCCGATAAACACAAGTCATAAGCTCTACGAATTCTTTCTAAAAAAAATCTAAATACAACTGTCTAGAAATGAATAAGTACAGTTGAATTAAACAGGAAGGTGACTCCGAAGCCTGCGAACGCAGCAACAGGTTTACCTTGAGTCTCCTCATCAATGATGGTCCATGCAGCTACTAACGGTCAATACCTGGATCCGTTCAAACAAAATTGCACAGAACAGTAGTATGAGCACACCACAACGGTGCCCAGTAAGTATCAAGACTAACCTTGGTGAAGTAGTGACGAGGACTAGTCAAGACCCCACTGGTCTAATAAGTAAAAGACAAGAGTATAAAGATAATGACCGAAACATAATGTCTATCTAAGGATTTGTTTCTCTAATAAACAGTACGATAGACTAATACGGAATAAAATTCAGCAATTTCGATCTACGGCAACACAATAAAATACGCAAAGAGAATAGAATAAATTGCAAGCCAAAAGTCGAAAAATCATAACCCAAATTGAGCACTAACCACTCAACACTGCATCAATTTATTCATAACAGGCCTTAGCCAATAAACTCAATAGAATTAGTCAAAATTTCGAGTGAAAACCCTTTAAATCGTGAGTTTATATTGAAAGTTTTGAAAATGTAATCATTTCAAAAATAAGGAAATCTTCTTTGAAACACACTTTCTCTGAATGTATAAATATATTTTATAAAGAGGAATCCTTAAAGCATAGTTCCTTCAAAATACGTGGTGTTCATATATATATATATACTTCCCGAATACTGCTCTTTCGAATATCATTTGTTCAATTGTACTTTCCCAAATACTTCTCTTTCTAATATCATTTGTTCAAAGATACTTTCCCAAATATTGCTCTTTCAAATATCATTTGTTCAAATAGACTTCCCCAAATACTTCCCTTTCAAATATCATTTGTTTTCTGCAAGACAAATACTTTTCAAATATGATCTTCAATAACTCCAATCAAATCTCCTCAATGATAACATCACCGGAACTCAGACCATAACTCATAATTTGTCATGCAATACAGTACAGGGGGAAAGCTCTCGGATCTCAGTCCATAGTCCCAATTTAAATATGCGATGCAGTACAGGGGGAAAGCTCCTGGATCTCAGTCCCTAGTCCCAATTTAAATATGCAATGCAGTACAGGGGGAAAGCTCCCGGATCTCTGTCCGTAGTCCCAATTTAAATATGCAATGCAGTACAGGGGGAAAGCTCCCGGATCTCTGTCCGTAGTCCCAATTTAAATATGCAATGCAATACAGGGGGAAAGCTCCCGGATCTTTGTCCGTAGTCCCAATTTAAATATGCAATGCAGTACAGGGGGAAAGCTCCCGGATCTCAGTCCGTAGTCCCAATTTAAATATGCAATGCAACCACTGAGGAAAACAACCAGAATGCGACATAACAACATACAATGCCACAACAGGCATAAAAGCAACAAAAAACAAAATGCAGGGTGCGCTGAGCAATCAAATACAAGGACTTAAATCACAAAAATTGTAAAACTCACTCATAAGGAATAGCCACTGAAAGGAATACCAAGCACAAGGAGAATAGTATAACGAGGAGAAAACAAGGCAAATATATCAACGATTCTATGCATCCAAATTCACCACCAAAGAAAACCAAATCATCCCGGTAAGGGAATCAGCTATAACCAATCACACTTAGACAAATAACTTCACCGAGTAAACTCAACTTGAACGAATATTCAATAAATAGGCAACCCCTAAGTAATATCACCAACATGGAAAGTTACCCAACAAAACCTAAGTAGCACTTAGGGGGAGGGGGATCACGTAAATCACAATATACGACTCACGGGCATGCTTGACACCAAAGTATAGATATTCCAATTACTGCTAAACAATTATGGGGCGAGATCATACTAATCTTAATGAAATAAGCAGAGTATGAAGAAAATTATAGCATAATGGTAGGAAAATCAAGGTTTGCAAATAAGAAGCAAGGAAACACTAAGCAATCAACTTCTAAATTTAACAAGGAGAGACGAAGCTAGAAATCAAGGATCTAGATATAACAATTTGCAGTTCATACGCGGGGAATATAAGGACCTAAAGTCCTAGAAGGGCAATCTAATTGCACATAAGTCCGAGCACGCACTCGTCACCTCGCATATACGGACATTAATCAACAAATAAGACTCAATCCTAGGGGTAGTTCCCCCACACAAGGTAAGAGAAGATACTTACCTCAATGTCGACCACCGGAATACTCAAAGTAGACTTCTCGGGCGGAAAGACCTCCAGACGACTCAAAACCAACTAGAACAACTTCAAAATTCACATAACACGTATAAGGAATAATTCCGAATAATAAAGTTTCAATCTTTACTAATTTATAAAAATCGACCCCAAAAGTCGACCCCCAGGACCGCACCTCGGAATCCGAATTTTTTTACAAATTCCGTTTACCCATTCCGATATGAGTTCACCCATACTAAATTTATCAAATTCCGATGTCATTTGCTCATTCAAATCATAAATTTCTATTTTTGAAGTTTTCTTTCAAAACCCAGAATTCCCTCAGCCCAAAACACGAATTAAATGATAAAAACAATAACTAATTCATGAACTATGATTAATTATGGTGGAAGAACACTTACCCATTTGATTTGTGTGAAAAACCCTCAAGAAATCACCCAAAACCGAGCTCTAGAAGTCAAAATAAGTTAAAAATGGTTAAACCCCTATTTGGAGTTTTAAAAACTGTTCTGCCCAGGTGGGTAATGAATCGCGATCGCGGAAAATGGTCTGCGATCACGAAGTAGAAAGGGAAAGACTGCCCAGTTGTTCACTGCGATCGCGGGTTCAGTGAGGCGATCAGATAGAAGAAGAAATGGCCACTACTAGTTAACCTTGTGCGATCGCGGTGGTGTAGATGCGATCGCGAAGGAGGGAAAAATTGTCACGACCCAAATTCCCAACCTCAAGGATCGTGATGGTGCCTAACACCACACTTGCTAGGCAAGCCAATGTTAGAAATCGATTAACTAATTTTCTGGATTAATTACTTGAGCATAAATAAATAAATTTCAATTGCGCCTAATTAAAACATTTCCCATCAGAAATAAAATAAAATGATAACAATGACCATTTAAATAAAACGGATCACGCACTAATTTTGTAAACAACTCTAAGGCTACCCCAGGGTCTGGTGTCACAATCCACGAACTACTAAAGAATACTACAAATAATGGCCGAAAGAAATAGTGTAACTGTTCTGAATATAATAAAACAGTGTAAATAATAATGGGAGAAGACTCTCGGAATCTGCGAATGCTGGCAGATGTACCTCGTGTCTCCAAATGAATCGGGTGGTCATCCTGGAATCCTCTACTGTTGACTAGTACTCGGATCTGTGCAAAAGAGCACAGAGTGTAGTATCAGTACAACCGACCCCATGTACTGAGTAAGTGTCGAGCCTAACCTCGGCGAAGTAGTGACGAGACAAATACTTTTAACAATAACCTGTGATATTAATATGTATACGATAACACAAATAAACAATTCTACACGAACAAGAAAAAAAATATAACCGAGACAATAAATATAAAGCAAGAAGGAAATCTTAAACAAACTTAGGTGTCAATTTAGCTACCAACAATTCCATAAAATAGTTGGTTTCCTCGTCAGTAAAAGTATTGAGCACATACACTGGAGACGCAACAAATCTAATTTTAATCTGGGTAATACATACAGTTTTAGCTTTAGCATTGGCTCCTACATCTGATGGTTAATTGTCCATCAACACATAATTAAGTAGTTAATGTTTCAAAAAAATTCTCCACAAGAGTAGACAATGGAATGAAAAAAAACCCCATATATTCACATCAAACAATGATTCCACCAATAATATAATCACATGAATTAACGATTCGAACTATAATAACGTAAATGTGTAAATAAATACTGCAACGATAATAAAATGAAACAACCGCCTCTTTCAGGCCTCAGCTATAACCAATCCTCAAAATTTTCAAACTTTATTTTCGAATAAAAATAGTGCCAAGATATGAAAATAGTATTATAAAATAGAAAGTTTCAAATCTTTGTTTTTCTAAAAGAACAAAACAGTAAAATAATCATTTAGTTCTTCAAATCTTTATTTTCTTTGAAAGTCAGTAAAAATATAAATGTCCTCCCTTATCACTCCTTGTTGCGGCGTGCAACCCGCTCCCACCTGTCCTCCCTAATTCCTCCTCCCTAAATATATCACCCTTATTACTCCTGTTGCGGCGTGCAACCCGATCCCACCTGTCCTCCCTTATCACTCCTTGTTGCGGCGTGCAACCCGCTCCCACCAGACATATCATATCAATTTATTCATAAAGAATTTCACAATTCAGGCCAAGCCTTTCACAATACTGTTATTTCCACAATTTCAACCAGAAGATCATATAGCTCGTAAGCTTTAACCAATATCATTTCACAATAAAACCAACCAGAATATACGTAAACACCATAACGCTGTCAATCCAGCTCAGTATTTATATACTATAATAAACTCAAGAGAACAGCCAACATTTTAACACACTTGCAACAACAATTGAAAATAACTCAATGACACCCAATAACAACGTGAACCTCAACAATTATGAACCAATTAGACTGCGTTTCTCAACACTTCCTCAATATTATCAAAACGAAACCAACAGGAACGTATCTAACAACAGATCTAACAACAGATCAACAAGGCCAAATAGTCATAGAAACAATAATGAATATATAACAATTAAGATAATGATCAAATAAGTGGGGAACGGGAAGAGGATCATGTTTAACAAACAATTTGGGTGGTGCATAGATACTCGTCACCACACCTATACACCACGCCCATACTTTTTTCACATAGCAAACAATTGGGGAGTCATATTCCCTCAAGCCAAAGTTAGACCAAACACTTACCTCAATTTCGCAGGCCACTCACTGTTCAATTATAGCTTCTGATGCTTTCAAGAGAGGAGCGAGTTGATTTTTTATTCCGACTTTATCTATAACTAATTAGTTAATTACCCAGTAACCTTGAGCAATTGGCGATGAGTACCAATTAAAAGCAAACCGTGCAGTTCCAAAAAGGTGAAACCCTTATTGCACCTGTCAGTGAACCTCAAGCTTTTTAAATTTCACCACTTTAGGGAGGAATCCATCCATGCAAGAGCAATAACCTTTTAAGGACGAAATTGTTATGTCACAAATTGCAACTTTCGTGAACAGCTTATGTCAAAATTTGCATTACAGATTTTATCCAAATTCGCTGATCACAAAGATCTTCCACTGCGGAATTTCGTCAAATACATAGGTGGCATCAAAGTTCTTCCTCTTTATCACTATTTTTGTCGTAGATGAAATTTTTCATACAGCAGAGAAGTTCTACACAAAACTTAAAATCCACATACAAATGGAAAATTGGAGAGATCCGATGAGTGAAGATTTCTGATAAGTTCAACTTTAGAGTTCTATCTCTTTGAAACCCTTGAAGAACAGTTGAAGAATGCGTTTATTCGCTGGGGTTGGAGCCTAGAATGTGTTTGCTAAAAAATTCCTAAGATTTGATAATTTTAGGTCACACCCTATTAACTCAAACTTAACGCATAGAAAGAAAAAAAACCTTTAAAACCAATACTGATTATTAGAGTCAAAGCCGAGTCTAAAAGAACTCACCCATGCCCTCGGGGCTCCAAACCAAACATGCACGCAAGTATTAAAACATCATACAAACTTGCTCGTGGGATCAAATCATTAAAATAACATGTAAAACTATGAATTAAATCTCAAAACTCATCATTTTTCTCAAGAACACTTCAATTTCACTATTTCTCAACCGGGCGTCCGAATCAAGTCAAATAAACTCCAATTCTCACCAAGCTTCACAGTTAGTATTCAAATACTATAACATATCTGTACCGGGCTCCGGAACCAAAATACGAGCCCGATACCAATGGTTTCAAACATTAATTCTTTTCTTTATTTCATTAATAATTCAGCAAAGCAATTTCTTTCAAAAATTGATTTCTAAGGCTTGGGACCTCGGAATTCATTTCCGGGCATACGCCCAAGTCCCATATTTTACTGCGGACCTCCCGGGATCTTCGGAACACAGATTCAGGTCCGTTTGCTCAGAATGTTGACCAAAGTCAACTATAATCAAATTTTAACTCTAGAAATTACTATTTCTCATATTTTCACATAAAAGCTTTCCGGTTTCACGCCCGGACTGCGCACACAAATTGGGGTATTTAAAATTAATCTTTTATGACTACTAAGCCTAGGATGGAGTCTAAATTCATAAAATGACCCCTTGGTCATCACAATCTCCACCTCTAAAACAAACGTTCGTCCTCGAACGGACATAGAAAATTACCTGAATTGGCGAAACAAGTGTGGATATCTACTCTGCATGTCCGATTCAGACTCCCAAGTAGCTGCCTCAACGGGCTGGCCTCTCCAATATACTCGAACTGAAGGATAACTCTTAGATATCAATTGACGAACCTGCCGGTCTAAAATGGCTACCGGCTCCTCCTCATAAGTCAAGTCTTTGTCTAATTGGATAGAGCTGAAATCTAACACGTGGGACGGGTCACCATGATATTTCTGGAGCATAGACACGTGGAATACCGGATGAACGGAGGATAAACCTGGAGGTAAAACTATACATAGGGCTCAACTTACCCTTCTTTCCAAACCTCATAACACCCTTCATGGGCGACACACGAAGCAATACTCTCTCTCTCTCCAACCATGAATGCCACATCACAAACCTTACGATCGACATAACTCTTTTGCTGAGACTGAGCTGCACGTAGTCGCTCCTGAATAATCTTGACCTTATCTAAGGCCTCTTGAACTAAGGTTGTACCCAATAACCAAGCCTCTCCCTGCTCAAACCATCCACCTGGCGATCTGCACCGTCTACTATATAGTGCCTCATAAGGAGCCATCTGAATGCTTGACTGATAGCTATTATTATAAGCAAACTCTGCTAACGGCAAGAACTGATTCCATGAACCTCCAAAGTCAATAACACAAGCGCGGAGCATGTCCTCCAATATCTGAATAGTACGCTCAGACTACCCGTCAGTCTGAGGGTGAAATGTTGTACTCAACTCTACTCGGGTGCCCAACTCACGCTGAACTGCTCTCCAAAACTGTGAAGTAAGCTGCGTACCCCGATCGGAAATAATAGACACGGGCACACCATGAATGCGAACTACCTCTCGAATATATAACTCATCCAAGCGCTCTGAAGTATAAGTACTTGCCACAGGAATAAAATGTGTTGATTTAGTCAGCCTATCCACAATAACCCAAACTGCGTCAAATTTCCTCTGAGTCCGTGGGAGTTCAACAATGAAGTCCATAGCGATACGCTCCCATTCCACTCAGGAATCTCTATCTGCTAAAGCAAACCACCAGGTCTCTGATGTTCATACTTTACCTGCTGACAATTTAAGCAACGAGCCACATACGCCACAATGTCCTTTTTCATCCTTGTCCACCAATAATGCGGTCTCAAATCTTGGTACATTTTAGCCGCCCCTGGGTGAATATAATACTTAGAACTGTGAGCCTCCTCAAGAATCAACTCACGAAGGTCACCAACATTAGGCACACATAACGACCCTGCATCCTCAAAACACCATCATATCCAGCTGTAACTTGCTTGGCATCACCGTGCCAAACTGTGTCCCTAAGGACAGCCAAATGTGGGTCACTATCCTGCCGCTTCCAGATATGCTCAATTAGAGAAGACCGAGCGACTGTACGAGCTAGAACACTGTAGGGGGAAATATCCAACCTCACGAACTCATTAGCCAACGTCTGAATGTTTGAAGTTAACGGTCTTTCACCAACCAGAATATACGCAAGGTTGCCTATACTCACCGCCTTTATTTTCTTAATAGTTGTTCATAGCCAATTACGGAATTATCAACAGCTTCACGTTAACAATAATCCCCTTTCAACCTTCACAATACTGATGACAAGGTGAGATTCGTGAAGACCTCATAATTATATACTCGACTTAAAGTGTCTCATTTAATGCCACATGGGCGGCACATACCTCGCAGGTCAAAGCTCAATAATCTGACACGGATTTGGAAAATTATACACAGTTAATTAATTAGTTTATTTATTTATTTATTATTAGTCTTACTTTAATTATCATTATTTATTCATTTATTATTATGATCATTATTATTTTATACATAAATTGTTGATTAAGCCTAACAAGAATGACTCCCTACCAGTACTATAGTAAAGTTTTAATTCACACGGGAGACTTTAAACACAAGAATTTCCATCACAAGGACCTCGTCCCTACATAACTTCCACCGCGGCTCATATCCCGATTTAAATATACCAAATCATATTAAAACGCGAGGATCTCGTCCTCAATTCTGAATCACAAGTAATATGCATATCGTGCCACTCGAAACCTTCCTTTTCCTTCTTTTTAAATATTTTACGTTGACAAAATTATAGCACGTAATGATAGACATGGGTACCTTACAAGAATTTCTCAATACAAGTATTCCCATAAGTAGATTTTAGAGTTACGAAGCTCACCCGAGAGTGGAGCATATTAGGAGAACTTTATTAGATACGCAT
>MDKH01100322.1:0-15473 GCA_005239495.1 Nicotiana undulata
CTCTCAAGTCACATTTCAAATTCTTTAGAAACCCCACAAGGTCATTAACTCCATTTTTCCTCAGTTGGATCCGAAACCAATCAAATCAAACCCGTTTTACACATAATTCCACAGATAGGACAAACAACATATAATAAACTTGTTCCGGGCTCCGAAACCATAACACGGGCCCGATAACAAGGGTTTCACATAATTATTCACTTTCACATTCCTTTATTATTTTCAGAAAACAATTTTCTTTAAAAATTCATTTCCCGGGCTTGGGGCCTCGGAATTCGATTCCGGGCATACGCCCAAGTCCCATATTTTCCTACGGACCCTCCGGAACCGTCACATCACGGGTCTGGATCCGTTTACCAAAAATGTTGACCAAAGTCAACTTTATTCAATTATTCAATTCAAAATCCCATTTTTATCAAATTTTTCACATGAAAGCTTCCCGGCTACCTGCCCGGGCTGCGCACGCATATCGAGGTGATATTAATGGAGGCTTTCGTGGCCTCGAAACACAGATTTAGCTGGAATTACTTAGGATGACCTTTTGGGTCATCACAGGTATTAGCGCACCGGTCATCATATCCGTATTCTACCCTTCCCGCCCTGTTAAGGTATTTAGAATGCGTGTGTTGGTCACGAATGCTTATTGCGTTCCATTACTTGTCCCATCCTATAAGTCCTGGAGGCTGTTTAGGACTACTAATCCTACAAGGCAGGAACTAGGCTGAACCCTTAGGTTTAAATGAAAAAATACTAAGCGACATACAAAACAAGTAGGACTGCACATATGAGGGAACATATAAAGACAAATAAAGGCTCACAGGTCCCTCCACACATAAACATGTAAGTGGCACATCTCAAGTACGATTGAGGTCTCAAGACATGAGTTCGAAATAGGAAGTTTAGTGAAATAGTAGGAGTTTGGATTAGAAAACTTAATGAAGATAGAAACTTTAATTAAAACTGATAGTTGATTTCAAAATATACAGTAGCTAAAGGAAGCGGTGAAACATGAAAATATGCAGTGATTAAAAGATTTTAGTAAACATAGATGAAAGTTATTAAAGCATGGGTTTGAAATGATTTTAAAAGATAAGTGAATAAAATACAGTGGCTCAACATAGAGTAATAGCTATTAGTTTTCAAAGAACTATAGCAGAAGAAGTAGTAAAATGTATCAAAATATAGTGACTTGAAAGACATACAAAACAAGGATTCGAAATGGCACGATTTTGAGCAGAATGAGGCATTTTGAAAACCCAGTAGTTTGTAGTCATAATAGAGCAGGAGTCAGTAAAACTCAGTAAAAGAAATAGATGCACAACTTCGAGACTGTTTAAGATAGAGCGGGAGTTTTAATAAAAGTAAATGAGCTTCAGTGAAATAAAACAGGAGTGGGAGCAGCAGGATTCAAAATATTTAAAGGAAGTGATTAAACTAGAAGAACATGATCGATTTGATTTTAATACGTATTAGGCCTACGGTTTGAGGGGGTTGATCCTAAATGTCTAAGAGTAGTGTCAAGTGCAGGAAGGAGTAGTTAAAAAGAGTTTAGTTTTGAAAAGGAGTTTGGAATAACATGACTTTAAAGAATAATATAAAGATCTTTTATTGTAAAATTAGTTTGAAAAGGAAACAGTAGAATGGTCACTACTCAGAAAGTATACAGAATTCAAGAAGAGCAAACACAAAGAGGGAAAGGGATTGGGACAAGTAATAATAGCAGCATATTTTCAGTAATTAATCCTTAGCACAAAGTTACAGATTTTCACAAAGTATAATATGCCAATATTATAGATATAAGTCTGAGAATACTAAGTGTTATAGGTTCATTAGAAGCCAAGAAATTGATAGAGAAAAATACATGAAGAGATGTTAAATATGCAGAATGAAGTAGTAGAAGATCACATAGGCCATAATGAATTATAAAGAGAAAGACAGGAATCATACTAGGCTAGAAGAAGAAGGGAGATCATAGAAAGAGAGTAGGTATACTAGTTACATGGTAGGCAATAGAACCATAAATAAAAACACAAAAGACACAATAAGAATCTTAACAAATATTAAAACCTATTATTTGAGGATGTTGTAAAGTTAACTAGAACATACCAGTGTTAAGAGAGAGAGCAAAGCAAAAGAGAGCAAAGTGATAGCACCATTAGCCTTGGCTTATAGCCGGCTAATAATAGGCAAGAATAGAGAGCAGCAAATAGAGCCAAAGAGATACAGCAAGAAAGAGCACAAATAGTGCAGATGTCTATGTGTGTTTGTGTGATCAAGAGTGTGTGTTCAGTGTCTGTTTTTGTGTGTTTATAAAGAGAGAAGACAGGGTATATATAGTTTAACAAAACGAGTAGTCACATAGGTAAATGGTGCACAGTTATGGAAATGCAACCAATTAGTATCAATTAAATTACTGGACTCCTTCAATTAAGGAGTCAAGTTCAAACAGTGCAGTCAAGGCTAAGTAAGGAAAGGAAATCAACTTATAAGACTGATTTTATTTAATTAGAGATAAGGAAATCACATAATATATAAATAAAGCCAAGTACATAGTATATAATTAAGTAAAGTTGAAGTAACATTACATTTATAAAGTAATCTAGGGTATTAGTTTGAAAATCAACTGAAAGGGATCTCGGATTCAATGGCAATCACAGGGAATCCAAAATACTTAAGGAAAGTATCATATGAGTAAGGAAAGCACTCAAAATTTGGTACAGAATTACAAAGGACATACAGAATCACTTATTCAAAGAAGGCATCACATAATATAGAAAGAACCCAAAATTAGTACAGGATTACAGAGGGAATACACAATCATGTATCCAAGGAAAACATCACAAGACCGAGAAAAGGCAGTATAAAATCAATAGGTAAATAATCAATAAGGTCTCAAATTACAAGGAATCCAGGGTTCACAAATAATAAATCAGGAACTCTAGCAAAACTGAAACCATAGAGAATCAAGGATTCAAAAAGGAGAAACAGTGATGAATCGAATAAGACACAGGTTAGAGGTCAGAAACCATAGTAGTAAAACATGTGTAATTAAGGATTCTCATGAACTCATTAATAAGAAAATAACAAGGAAAACATGATACGAGTAGAGATTAGAGACTCTAATGAACAAAGCATAATACAGTCGAAGAAACTTGAAGCATTCATGGGAAATAGGGATACCATAATATTCAAGGCAACAAGGAATCACAAAATACTCGTATAAACAAAGTATAGATGACTAAAATCGAAAGGAAATACTGCTTTGAGAACAGGGTATAGAAACCCTAGTTTTGAAATTGTTAAAAACGAGATTTTCCGGAGAAAATCATAGAGAAACTTCATAATATTGTAACAAATGTAAACGGATCTTAAAAGAAAAACGAGATATAGAAGATTAGGGTTTCGTGGAACCCAGAAAAGAGGGCAAACCTCATGAACGACATAGATTTAGGCCGGAGAGACTGTAAACTTACTCAAACAGCCAGGGGTTGGCCGGACAGTGGCAAGAGGCTCAAAGGAGGTGAGTGGACCACTCCAGGCTCGTCTGAAGAACTCAGGGCATCACTGAGCAGGTGAGAGGTGAGTGGATGACCAGGAGATGATAGGGAACTAAGTTTCCGGTGAAAATCCACCGGAGAAGGCGATCAGAGATCATCGGAGTGGACGAAGTCAAGGAGGCTTCAAGAGAGTTGTAGAGAGAGATAGAGAGAGAGAGATGAACCGTCTCGAAGGGAATGAGACGGAGGGGGAGGGGTTAGGTGAGTTTAATTTAGGAAGGTTACATCTGGGCCGTTGATCAAATTTGATCAACGGTCGAGATTGAATCCTAGGTGAGCCAGGTATTTAATGGGGTTTGGGCTGCGTAGGAATTGGGTTAATTAATTAGGTGGGTTGGAATTTAAAATCAGGCTAGAAGTTAAATGAAATGTGGCTAGTTATTAAATACCCCAAAAATAGATAAGTAATTAAATAAACAACCAATAATTGTACCAAAAAAAAATTGAGTTTAAATATATGAAATTACAGTAATTAAATAATATTAAGTGTAAAAAATGCATAAGTTTTGAATTAAAATAATACACAATGTTCAATTGGGCTATAATTGCAAAGTTATTGTAATTGAAATTAAATAAGACCCAATTGGCCAATTTATGACATAATTAGATTTTAATAAGTAAAAAGTGATTATAAATGACATACTAAACTGGAAAATATTTTGAAATTATTTTAGAGCACAATTTATGAATTATAAAAATATACAATATTAAATCAATAGGGAAATAATTTAGATAAAATATGGAAAAATTAGGAAAAATACTCATTATTGCAAAGGGTGATTTTGAAAGTTTATATACCAGTTTCAAAATAATTTGAGGAAAAATTGGGTATCAACACTGAGCGAATCCTGGCTCGAATTGGCCCTCCATATCTTCTTCTAACCAGCTTAGATAGAAAGGAGTACAACCGGCATGATACCTGTCTGGCTCAATGGTGTCTTTCTCCACTACAATCTTGCAGTGCCACAAATGCTGGGCTTGGCACTTGTGAGGGATGTCGTCGTCCTTAAAGTCTGCTCGAAGATGTCTCATCTTCTCAACCCTAGGTATAACCTGCCTCCTCCCTGCTTGCCTCATAACTCGGAGAGGGACGTAAGGGTACATTCCCCTCAGACCAATCAATATCATAAATGAAGCATCTCGGGATCGGATGATAAATTCGTCCGTTGGGAACAATTCAAACATCCACTGAATCTAGTCTTCGGTCAAATTTCTCAGTAACTCAACCCATCCCTCGTCATTTTCCGGCTGAGCGAACATGTCTGGAATATAGTTCATTCGCTTTGGTTGGTGAAAAGCGATATGGTCATCCCAGATTCTTTGATGGATGTCTTTTCGGTAGTCACCCCTTTGCAGGTGTTCCGTGAGCCAAAGCTGAAGCAGTAAGTTGCAACCTTCGAAGTGTGTTGCTCCCCGTTGACACTTTTCTAAGGCTCGGTATATGTCTGCAATGATCATAGGCACAATGCTGAAGTCCTGTCCATTGATCCCCTCCCTCAAAGTCTTAGTGACCATGTCCAACCTAGTGTGAAGCCTCTCCTTCTTTGTCGGGAACACCATTAAACCCAGAAAACAAGCCATGAAAGCAAACCCTCGGCGATGGATGTGCCCTAGAGAAGTGAGGGCAACTCATCTTGATAAGTGCGGTATGATTTGATATGACCGAACCTTTCGTACAAATAATCAAAAGGGATGTACGAATCCTTTAAACATACCAAGTCCGAATTTTTCTTTAGTCCCAACATTTTGAGAAAACACAGGTATGTGTGATTCTCATGCATCAGCAACCCTGGAGATTCCCAAGCCAAACCGGCCAAACCTCTTATTTCTTCCAGCAGCAGTGTCATTTCATTGTTTCCGAAGCAGAATACTGACCGATCGCAATCCCAGAATAGGGTAGAAGCCTCTATCATCATTTTGTTAGGCTGAATATCCAAAAGAGAGGGCAGGTTGCCCAAGTGTTTCCTAACGAGTGCTTTGTCGCTGGAGTGAAGAACCTCCCACCAATTTAACAATTTGGGGTGGATATTGGCGACCATGCCGAATCTGGGGATTTCGTGCCTCATTTTTGCAAAACAAAAAGGTAAGACCCTTACCCCCACCGGACTCGACTATTTAACATCAATAATTAGCATAGAGAATTTAGTTCCCCAAATAAATGCACAGAACATGAAGGCGTCTGTTTGGGTTCCAGGGAAACCCAATGGACTTTGGACAAGGCTATCTTAAAGGCTATTGTGCGGACTACACACTTAGCCGGACTAGGTTTGACCATGATGCATGCAACATTACAATAGAGTAAGGTTTCTATGGGGTTTTAGACCAGTACCCTTGAGCGTACAACTCAAAGGGGAAGGCACGGAACCGTCGATTGCACTGCTGATCGACTAGTTTTACCGCAAATACGCCTTTCTGAATTTAGGGGGTAGTAATATTGGAATAGCGCAACCACTCATTGTAAGCGTTGCTATAGGATTTTTGTTTGGCACGAGTGGAGTATGAATGCGGAGCATGATATGCAATAAATATCATTTAAACAAATAGGCATGTATTTTCACGTTGAGGAAAGCGGTAAAGAAAGGAAATACAATAGTTACAATGGAAAGTGGTTACAAAGAAGACATAAAAATATGTCTGTTTTGTTCAGTTGAAATAAATACTTGCAAAAATTAAACAATTAACAGCATATAAGGGGGAATAGGAAAAAGTGTAAGCATTTAAATGAAAATTAAAGGTCCAAACTTCCAGTGATTCCGCACTTGCGGACTCTGGGCCGCTGGTGCGACCTCGCACCTGCGGAGGATGAACCGCACCTGCGAAGAAGAGCTAGTCGGGATAGAAATCGCACTTGCGATGTCATCCACGCACCTGCGGAACCGCAGGTGCGACCTTTGGTCCGCATCTGCGGAAATGGCCCAAGAAACCAAGACTCGCACCTGTGATTGGAATTCCGCACCTGCGATGATTCTTCCGTAGGTTCGGTCAACGGGCATCAGGTCTGGACAAAGATGTAAAATCACATTTTTCATTCCCAACTCACATATACTCGACCTAGCAGACATTATTCTTCATCTTTGGCAGATCATTGGCTTTGTAAATATATTTTTGAGAGAGAAGAACAAGTCTTGAAGCTAGGGTTTGCACACACACTTGGGTTGTGAAGATTTCACTCTTGTGGTTAAGGTTTTCTTACCCATTTATGTTTGTTTCTTCATTTCCTTATTTTGTATTGAATATTTAAGTGTGTAGTATTCATTTCCAACACTTGAATCTTGTTTATGGAAATTTACATATTTAAAGTGTGGATTAAATACATTGGTGTGCTTATGTATTGAATGATTTTATTATATTTATGAAGTGAGTTATTGTTTCTTTAATTATTCTTGTTCTTTAATGTTTCCAAAGGGATTAGCTAACCCTAGTACTCGCCCATTAACTCCGAATTAATTTTGGAAAAAATAATTTGGAGTTGGAAAAGATTAATTAACAAGAACTTGAAGCTTTAACCCTCATTTTATAGATTCTACCTAGGGATAGGATTGAAATACTTGTAGACATATCCGGGTGTGCTTAATATCTTAATTGGGTTAGGAATAATTCAATTAGGAAGTCTTATTAGTCTTTGGAAAAAGCTAATTAAGAATTATTATCCGTGGCTAATTAACATAAACTCGCTCATATTTGTAAAATCGCGAAATACATTGGATCGTTACTTGAGTGTAATTCCCGAAGCAACCATACTTGTTGCTATTGATCATTTTACTTGCTTTCTAGGTTAGTTTTTATTTTCGCATTTAGTTATAAACAATTTCAAAACCAAAATCTATTTGTTTGGCATTGCGCGATAAGTGATAATTCTCTTACATTTTTAATCGCCTCCATATTGTTCTCTGTGGGATTTGACCCTAACCTTGTTGGGTTACTATATTTGACATCGATCGCTTACACTATTTTAAAGTGTAATTTGAGTGTATCATTGCCACCAAAAATGTAGTATTATTGTAGTCATTATAGTTGCTGAATGAATAAGTTTTAGTGGCGACAGAACCTTGTCACAAAAGATTAGTTGTGGCGACTTGAGAGTTGCTACTGAAGGTATAATGCTTTTTGTAGCGACTACAGTCACCTCTAAACATCGTTATTTGTTGATAGTTTAATAGTTTTTGTGGCGAGTATAGTCGCTACTAGGCATTCTATAATGGCGACATAATAGTTGTGTCACACCCCGAACCTAGGGGCGAGACCAGCACCCGGTACCTTACTCAACCGAGTACCAACGTAACATATCTTTCTCATTACATCATCATATACTCATGGCATATGGGTCTAATAGGCCAACTTAATCATTTATAAACTCTAAACATAGGCCGACAAGGCCATACAAGTATTCGTATACATGACATCTGTCTACAAGCCTCTAAGAGTACCTAAGTATCATAAAGGTCGGGACTGAGTCCCGCCATACCAATCAATACTTGTCCTAATTATACTGACCAATTAAGCAACTCCGGAGCAAATGGAGCACGCCAACATCTTCCGCCGAGCTTATAGCCTACTTGGAGGGCTTTCGACCTGTCTATCAAGACCTGCAGGCATGAAACGCAGCATCCCCAGGCAAAAGGGACGTCAGTACAAAATAATGTACCGAGTATGTAAGGCAGTATACAGAAAGCTGAAACTGAGCTGATAATATAATAACTGCAAGTAGCTGGAAGTCAAAGATAATCTGAAGATATGCTTACCTGCTGATACTGACTCAACTCTCTCAATATATTAAGTAAAATAGCTGTCCGGACTTATAAGGCTTGGTATATATATAACTGCTCTGCCGTAGTAGGCTCGCTCATAGGCGCTCGTCCATACTAGGCTCTGTATCTCGACCAACTGGGCTCGCTCATAGGCGCTCGGCCACAGTAGGCTCGGTATATATCTTACCATCTGATCAGAGGTTGCCCAATAGGGGCCTGCCCATCGATTATAGCTCGATGGTAATGAAAATAATGTTATACTGTATATATATAGGTTCTCTGCTCTCTTGACTGGAAGAAGACAGTACTCAATTGAATATGAAGTCCCGATAAGGGAGAATACTGTAATTTATGAGACTAGGAAATGTACATAAAATTCAGGAATATGAATTTTTCTATGTACCTCATTATCAAACTCATGTAATTACGGGATCATGCCAAAATGAAGGAAGGGCTTAGCCTTAAACATACCTGAACCGATTCTCTTTTGCGAAAACACGTAACGACGGATCGAAGTAGAGAAAAATCCGTATAATATTCTTGAAAATGATTGCACCTCCTATACTCTGCTTTAGAAAGTGATGCATAAATCTCCACCTGATTAATTTTGATCAGCATGACCAACAAGAAGATCATATGCTGAATACTCTGTTAAGAGAGGATGCAAAGCCTTGATCTAGTAATTGTAGAATGTTCACTCTCAATAGCGTCACTCCTAATATGAAGCACATGGGAAACAACCTTGAAGACTTGTTTACTATGAAGAGGAAAAATGTTCTTCCACATAGACTACTGAATAAGATTTTTATTCACAAACACTGTGAACAATAGTAAACAAAAAAGTGAGTAGAGTTCAACTCCTTAACCAAGAAAGGAATTGCTAAAGTTTTTAGTAGTTTAGGTGACAAAAAGAAAATACATTAAATTAATGGCTCATGAATGGGGACAAAGGTAAAAGTGAATTAAAAGGATGACTAATATGAGCTTTTCCTTCTACGTGTTTGATGGCTAAGAGTATTGACCATGTGTCTTCCTAATTTAATTATCTAAAGTCAAGAGTCATAAGATCTTTCTCCACCTGCTGCAACATGGTATTTGATCTTATCCATCAATCCATTAATTTAATTTGATAATATCCTGCTACTCGGTAATTAATCAATTATCCGCATAATTAAGAATTGTCTCAAATTACTTAAAATACTATTCTCTTTTAACATACCTTATACACCTTACTATCATGGTCATGTGGTACCTTGTATGGTACTAGTCCATAAATGCCAGGTATTTTAGCTCGGGTCGTATTTTATCCCAAAATGTCAAACTTCGACAAATTTTATTTTTTTCAATTTGCTTACCTTCTCACCTTCACAAATTTACTCATCACTTGTTTGAAATAGCATATTGCTTATAATCTCAAAATAATCTCAATTCCGTACTTACGTCGATTAACTTACGACGAAACTTTAACGTGCAAAAAATGCGGGATGAAATATCTCATTTTCCGATCTTCCGTCAATTTACTGATGGCGTACCTTCGCGTACAAAAATATGGGGTGTAACATCATTTCCCCCTTTTGAAACATTCGAGATGCACTTATCATTTTCATAACTGATGGCTCTTCCGACTACTTTAGTACTCTCTTTGCCACCTAGGCAAGTGTTCTATGTATAAATCCAAGGTCTAGGGTATTCTCCCCTTTAGTCTCCTTTCTCATACCACGACTTGTGGTCAAAATCTTTCAAATCTCGTAACTGTTGCTACCTCTTGCCATGCGGCTTTTATGACTCTGACTTTGTGAGTGCGCCTATGCGACTCTTCTCTTCTTTTCCCTCCAGCTTTTAGCCAATCTCTAGGCCTTACTTTGTAAACATATCCATAGCTTGACAAGATGTCTCTCTGGGCATCTATTGGTATACTTGTAGTTCTTTGCTCGGTACCTTTTTTGAGCTTACGAATATTGCTATATTTTATTTCATAAATCCGCTTATCCATTCGTATGCTTTTACTATATCTAGGTAGGTCCTACTATACCATAACTCTTGCTTTGATTTATCATTACTGAGGTCTGCTACCAACTCCAGGTTACTCTCGTTGCTTATCTTTAAGACTGATGGTCTAATTGAACTTTTATTCATCTGTTGTTGATTCACCTTAATGTTGATCTATCATCTACCACTGATAACTTGATCTCTTATGTAACACTACTGCTAGGGCTCACGTCTCATCAGGGACATTTGGAGTAATTAGATTGATCCACCTAAGGGCGATATTGTACTTCCATAATCGTATTTTGTAGCATCCTAGTATGACTTACCTTACATGGGTATTTTAATCCTGTACAATTCATAGAATCCTCTTCAAGTCACTACTCAATCGAATGCCCAAACGTCATCCTTTATCTACCACAATTACACCCTTATTCTACTATTAGGGCAGCATTCCATCTTTTTTTTTTAAATTCTACGTATGATGAGTAACTCCTTTGAGTTCATTCAGGCTATATTGAGTTTTCTATAACTTCGAGAAATCATTAGCTCTCTTGTTTTCACGGGCTTAATGCCGAGAAGTTACCTGCTTCTCGTCACCTTCTCATTTGCCCGTTCTTGTCCTTATTCATGTCTTCCTAAAACCTTGTTGATTTATCATACATTAGATTGCGTCCTACGTATATCTATTTATACTCTTCGCAACCTTCCTTCAACTCGCTTATGTCATAGATTTCCTTATGTCATTCTGGAACATCACGTGTGACATCACATCGTCTATAACTCTTCTTTTACCCTCTTAATTATCCTCCTCGATACCTGGAAGCCATAGGCTGGAAAACATGCCACTGACGACGTTGTTATCATCCTTGGATACTGGATCCTCGCGCTTTTAGCCTTCTATTCAAAGTATGGACTATTCACAACCTCCTAAATTTGAGTATCGTGTACGTTGTTCAGTTTCACCTTTCTTACCTTAAAATCTCACATCACATCTTCTATCCCTTTCATGACTTCCTTTCCACATAGGTGTAATGTATATTCACAACCTGAAGCTCTATTATAATACTTGCACCTCTAATGTATACACAATTCACTGAGAGCTTCATATTGACTTCTTATAAGGCTGGTACTTCTTCTAACTAGCTTTCTTGTAGAGCCATTATAGATTATGGTTGTTGTATTATCCCTCTTGTACCTCTAATATTAAGAGTGACACTGTAATGAGTTCAATCACGATTTCTATGATTTTCTGGGTCCAATAATATGATTTCTGATTTACTTCGTTGAAGTAACTCTTTAGTTTCCTCTTCCTTCTTATCAGCCTCTATGTAGGCTTAAGCTATCTTCCGATCTACGGCTCATAGTATTATTTTAACCCTTCATGGACGCTATGGAATATTCAGGGTACAATCTTCTAAGGATTCAATCCTTTCTCTATGAACTGGACTCAATTCTTCTTTTAAATTATACTAGAGTCTTCTATGTCTATATGATTGTCAACATAGATGCTGCATGTATAAAACTCTGAACTCTTATGTGTGTTCATAACGTAACTAACTCTGGATTATTAATCGAATGATTCATTTCGTTCCTTCTCAGCTTTCTTCAAATGTAAGCAATTACTTTTCCTGGTCTTCCTGCCCCTTGTTGCGTGCATACTTAGCTTAACTTAGTGCAACAAATATTGAATTACATACAACTCATGTGATCTTGAATATCACTTCTGATTTTTACTTCCCGCTCATTAGCCACGGTAGGTGCCACTTCCGTATGGAATGCATACAATGTTGTTGTGAGACTATTGTTATAATATCATTTCCTCTTTAGGTCGTTTGCTTGTTGAAGCCTTCTTCCTTATTTCCTCAGCTAGTCTCTCATGGTAGTACTTAGAGAGGACCCTCTGACTCTTGTAAAGTTGTGAGCTCATTAAATTGTATACTCAACGGACCTCCTGATGTCCTTCCTTGCCTATACTTATATGTAGTTACTTAACTCCACGACCTTGTGCTTGTGAGGTTGCTTCTGAGCTGATATTTTGATTGTTTTTCCCAGTGGCACTCCCTTTTATCTACGTAACCCTCATACGGTACCTTTACTACCACCACTTCTATCTTAATATTTCTCAAGGTCATGATGTTAAATTTGTGAGACTGAATTCCCCATGTTGGTGTTCATTATGTTTATTTTGCACGGTCTATTGATTTGTCTGTATCCTCTTGTCTAACCATAACTAGGTCTCTCATGAATCAACTACTAACTACTCGTTGGCTCATTCTCATATCAATGTTCTGTGTAATCTTTCTTGGTTTATTTCCTTTGTCTTAACTTACCTTTCACACTGGCTCCTTATTTATCAATAATATCCCGGGCAGGAACCCTTACTTCCTTTCCTTGACGTCATGTTTGCATAATGTTATGGAATCGTAGCATATCTTTAGGCTTTGAATAATTGCAATCTCATCCCTCCCTCATTTTTATCGCATTCTTCTTTTACCATTCCATAATTTTTAGAACCGCTTAATTCTGACTTAATGCCATTATCACTCCATATTCCCCCCTTTAGGGGAGTACTCAGATTTAGCACTTCAACGATCTACCTATAGGTGATTTACCTCTTCATCTTTGGCATCTTTTCACATCGTCGATGACCCTTACTCGCCTTCCGGTAATCCTTCTGTACCAAGGATAACAAAATTTCTTACTCTCGATGGTGACACCTAGTGTAATTGGCACGTGCAGTCTCTTAAGCATAACTTTGCTCCCATTGCTTACTTTAGGGAAGCGTCTTCTTGAATGACCATTTTCTGAATTTCTCATTAATCTTCTTTTTTTGTCTATTCTATTAACGCCGGGGCAAAATCTGAAATTCTGATGATACTGACTATTATCCAGTCACTCAGTCCTTAATTCACGTTTAGTTATCCTGTTCACCAGACCATACTGACTTTTATTACTTTGGGGGTTCTAACTTTTCCTTTTGTTCACGAACTTGTTTCTCGGAATGAGGATATGACTTAGCTTTATGGCCTATACTCTTTTGTTGTCTCAAGGCCTGTCACTTCTCTTCTTTTACTTCACTTGACTATTAACTTTGTATTGCTGTCATTTTTTTTCCTCTGATCTACCGTTGTCATCCATGTATCACATCTTACTCATAATGCACTCTCTTCTTATTTCCTGCTAACATTTCTGTCTATCACTTTATTCTGAAACTTATCGACAAAACATTCTTTTGCTTTTAGCTCGCCTTGCTTCACCTACTGGCTCTTCAGGTTGCCTAACATTCTTTCTCTACTAGGGATGGGAGTCATACCAAGGTAATATTTATCTCTTCGAGGCTTCCAGTGCCTATCTTTGTAGCACTCATATCTAGCTGTACTATTTTAGAGTGCACCATCTAGGTGACTCACAAGGAGATCCATTACCACGTTTACACTATCCTTCAGAAATGTCAACTAACTCTACCAATCCATCCCCTATTTTGGGTTACTCTGACCCCAGCCGGATCTTGATAACCCGTCCTTCTCTTAAACTATATCTATTAGCTCCCATGGGGCATAACTTAGATCAGTTTGGCCAATTATACATACCTCTGTTACTGTTGAAGATAACTCAAAATGCTTATGTCTCTCTTCCTGAATGGTAAATAAGGATAATCTGCATTAGATGGGTACTCTGTAACGACCCGACCGGTCGTTTTGAGCTCTAGCGCGTCGTTCAATGATTGGAAGTCATGAACAACTTCATTTCAGGTATTATGACTTGTGCATATGGTCGAAGTTGCGATTCAGGAAGTTCGGAGTCAAATTGGAAAGAAAATTCTCATTTCGGAAGCCTTAAGTTGAAGAAATTGACTAAGACTGAAATTTGGAGTAAACGACCTCGGAATCAGGATCGGAAGGTTCTAGCATGTTTGTGTGATGATTTTGGACTTGGACGTATGTCCGGATCGGGTTTTGGATAACCCGGGAGAATTTTGGTGTATATTGTGGAAGTCAGCATTTTTGAAGGAATTTCCTAAGTTTGGCTGGAAGGCATTTTCGTGTTATAGATGTCTGTTTGGGATTCCGAGTCTGGGAATAGCTCTGTATGGTGATTCTGGAGTTGGGAGCGCGATCGGAAGTGAATTCGGATGTCCGTAGGTTATTTTGAAGTCATTTGGCTAAAGATAGAAATTTGAAGGTTTTGAAGAATCCGACCGGAAGTGGATATTTTGATATCGGGGTCAGAATGCGATTCCGGAAGTTGGAGCAGGTTTGTAATGTCGAATATGACTTGTGTGCAAAATTTGGGGTCAATCAGACGTGATTTGATAGGTTTCGGCATCGAATGTAGAAGTTTAAAATTTCAAAGTTCATAAAGTTTGGATTGGAGTACGATTCGTGGTTTCGGCGTTGTTTGATATGATTTGAGACCTCGAGCAAGTCCGTGGGGTGTTATGGGACTGAGTCGTGTGATTGGACGGGGTCCCGGGGTCCTCAGGTGTGTTTCGGGGTGGTTTCGGATCATTTCGGACTGTTTTGAGATGGCTATTGCTGGTGTCTGGTGTTGTTCTTCGCGTTCGCGGGGACCCCTTTGCATTCGCGAAGAAGAATTTGGCATCAGGGACTTTGCTCTTCGCGTTCGCGTACAGTGCCTCGCTTTCGCGAAGAAGGAAAATATTTGTTGCGCAGGTCTGACTTCAGAGGCTCATATCTCACAATCTATAAGGAATTTTGAGATGATGTAAAAATGAAAGTTGTATCCCTTTGTGTCTCCTTTCTAGAAATGTAAACCATTTGTCATTTGGAGTTTTGTGAAAAAGGTTATGACTATTCTACTAGAGGCTGGTTGAGAAGAGTAAATAGGGAACTTGGAATTTTTGTTCTATGCGTTTGCGGTGGTGTACCGCGTTTGCGAAGAGTAAATGGGGGAGCTGGAGTTTTGTTCTATGCTTTCGCGGAGAGGTACCGCGTTCGCGATGAAGGATTTACCTGGGCATATTTAATTAAACCCTCCGCGACCTAAACCCTTTTTACACCATTTTTGTACGGACAAAGAGCTTTTGGGGACAACTTTGAAGAGGGAAATCCTTGTTATTCATAGAGGTAAGTATTTTGATCATTAAAACTCGATGATGGATGATTATAGAACATAAAACCAGTGTAAATTTATGGAAAATCAGTAGAAAAATTGGGTT
>ML250751.1:7075-30948 GCA_005239495.1 Nicotiana undulata
TTTGGGGCATGAGATTATGAGACCTTCAAGGGTCGATTTGAGGGGTCAAACGAACTCCGATTTTGGTGTTCTTTATATGTACGGAATCGTGAGAAGATGAAGAACACTTTTCTGTAAAAATTTCTGAGTTTCAGGATGCGGTCCCGGGGGTCAGGTTTTGCCCGGTTTCAGATTTTTGAGTAAATTTGATATCTTTCGATTGGAAATTGTTCCTTAAGCACATATTGATGATAAAAATCTGAACTTGGTAGATTTGGAGCCTTCGGAGGTTGATTCGAGAGGTAAGCGCATTGCGGAATAGTTTTCGAGCTAGTTTTAAGGTAAGTAATGTCTTTAAATCCTGTCCTGAGGGTATGAAACCCCGGACTATTCACCTTTCATGGGTTTTGAAATAAAAATGTGAAACTTTGGAACATGTTTCCTATTTAGGCAACTATTGATTTGCGAAACCGATTTTTAAGCCTTTGCTTAATTAGTATTTTTACATTATGATATGTTTTGGGCTGTAAGCCATGTTTGGGGCCTAGTCCGATTTGTTTACCCCTTGGGGGATGTTTTTACTATTTTTCCTCACTGATATGTTATGAATTTTCACTCAGATTTTTCTGTGAAATTTTTTTGACACTTAGAGTATTTTGATACTACTTCTTGAAAAGTGAAATACTGTTTTGGGTCGAGAACCCGGTATGCTATGGCCTGAAGGGCAAATTGAGAGTGTCTGACTGGGTGAGGCTGCTGGCCTATATTGTGAGGATGATATGATATGAGTGGGCCTGCGGGCCTATATTGTGTGTGAATTATGCCATGTTATGGCTTATTATTGCGCTTGGGCTGTAGGAGCCCCTCCAGAGTCTGTAACACACCCCCGCTGAGCGCCGGTACCGATTGAGTGATGCCCGCGGGGCTTATGAAGAGTGATTGTGAGGTTGCCTGATGGGTAGAGTGATTGTGAGGTTTCCTTATGGGCAGAGTGATTATGAGGTTGCCTGATGGGCAGAGTGATTGTGAGGATGCCTGATGGGCTGATAATGAAAAATATTGTTACGAGAAATGATTATGGCCCGAGGGGCAGTTTTTATGAAAGGTTTTACTGAGTTTTCAAACTATGATTTAC
This sequence comes from Nicotiana undulata, assembly GCA_005239495.1. Lineage (NCBI taxonomy): Eukaryota > Viridiplantae > Streptophyta > Magnoliopsida > Solanales > Solanaceae > Nicotiana > Nicotiana undulata. The sequence continues at coordinate 8,190 of ML250751.1, forward strand.
TTCGTTTTCACACTGGTTTTACTGAGAATTTTACTGAGATATACTGATATTGCACTTGTTTCAAAGGTTTTCTGGAAAATGATTTCGAACTTATGATTGATGAATATTACGTGGTGACTTGGTGTTTTACTGGTTTGTGGAATTGTGTGTCTGTTCTGTGTGTTTATATTACTCAGACTGTGATTTATTTTCATTACTACTGAGTTGGCGTACTCATAAAGACTCCCTGTGCCTCTGTGCACAGATCCATGTACTAGTTCGCAGCAGTAGCTGACGCAGTTTGGTAGCAGCATTTTCACGGGATTTCGAGGTAGCTGTCCAACGTCCATAGCTTCTCTATTTCCCTTCCTTATTTAGCCTTAGCATTTGATTTAGAGACATATATTATAGTTTTAGCAGAGTTAGATTTATTTATTTGAAACGTCTGGTGGCATTGAGAACTTCTGGAGATCTTGGGACTATTGGTAGGCTCCCTATAGTGTAACTTCTTTTTCTTTATTCATTTATGTAATTTATGCAAATGGCCTGTAATAATTATTTGTAAACAACTATTGGGGATAGATAGTGAAAAGTGAAAGGGGTAACTACGCATATTATAGATACTAAAGGGTAGAAACCATGCTATTAGGTTTATATTCCCTATTTGCGCAATAAAAATCATGTTTAGGATTAACATATGCAACGCATATCACGCGCTAGAAAACATGCTTTTAGGCTTCATGAACATTGTTTCAGCATCATTTAGTAATGTTATATCATATAGAATCTTGTATTATAAATATGCTAATAATTAATATCTTTTGCAATCATCTTTCGTACTGCTATGCACACTTAGAAATCCTGTCCCTAGGATAACACTAATAAACATGTCACCTTTGCATATTCTGAAAATCATGCTTAATGTTGTAATATTGTGCATTTAGAGATCCTGCCTAGGATTCTGCATATGCATCATTATGCATCCCTATCTGTGCATTCGATACCATGTTTTAGGCTTTCATGCATGCTTGTTTAAGTACACCTAGTCTAACTATTGCTGCATAAAAAAGGAATAAAACAACTTCACTTAGTTTCCCTCAAACAACTGGTAACAATTCTGTATTCCGAACAACCTAGAATAGCATGTTTAGATAATATAATTTCAAAACAGTTTTCTTAATTCTTGAAACTGGTATACATTGTCTTNNNNCCCCCCCCCCCCCGGCCTAGGCAAGCCTTAGGTGATCAAATTGTTAAAAACTAGAAATCTGCCTCTTTTGTGTATGCTGCCTAATCCTCAACATGTTTTACTTCTGTAGGAAAATTGATTAGGGCCCCTTTGTGAGTTATAAAAACAAGTCTGAATATCTGTTATATTCTGAACTCACCTAGACACCATGCCTTAGGGTTCCAATTAGCAATACTGTCCTTAATTGTGTTTGAGTCGTGCTGTCTATTTGCATTACTTGTGGAGGTAAATTTGAGCCTTTTATCTGCTTTTCTTTGTTCCTATTTACTACAGTCCTATGTGTTCTTTTTTTGTCGCCTTGGTATTTTTCCTTTAAACCTGAGGGTCTGTCTAGAACTGCTTTTATAGGTAGAGGTCCTAAATTCCTCCGGGACCGTTAGGAAGGGACGGGTAACAACATGCAATAGAGCGCACACCAACACTCGCTTTAATAACCGTTAAGGGGTGGGATGGGTAGATATGGATATGATGGTCGGTGCACTAATACCACGTGTAGCCCCTCTTTCAGGAGTGATTACCGAGTATTGCACTGATGTGATCCATATGACAAACAACCTAAGACTCCCCTATCCTTTGTATACATGTTTTAGATTATAACTTTTTCAATACATTACTTAGATATTATATATATTTTCAAAACCTTCGTGGCACATGTGTGCTTAGACTGTGAATCTCTCAAAACCCTGTACTTGTTTTAAACATTAATTGCCTATTTGCTACTTGCTTAAATTCACAAAGTCTTTTGGCTGGGAACCACAGTTGTGGACTCCGAGGGGTGCCTAACACCTTCCCCTTGGAGTAATTTCAAGCCCTTACCTTGTCTCTGGTTATCTAATCTTGTTTGTAAATGACCCTAAATAGGTGCCCTAACACACCTTAAAATCGTTAGGTGGCGACTCTTCGAATTCTTGCATACCCCTTTTCCAAAAGGAAACGAGTTGTCCCAATAATGTCAAAAATCCTGACCGATCCGAAAGGAGTTGGAAAAAGGGGGGCGCGGAAGCATGGCGACTCTGCTGGGGATTTTAGGCTTTTACCATTTCGAACTACTTTGTGAATTTGTACCTCTTCCCTTTTCCCTTATATGCAATTAGTTTCTTATTTCCTACAAGCATTTGATTTCTTCTCAAAAAGCAAACTGACATGTTTTCTTGTTTCCTTTTGTAATCGCTTTTTAAATTATAACTGTTGTATTTACTACTTTTATAACGTGCAAATACATGAATACATGCCTTTACTGCTTATTTATTGCATAATCATGCTCAACATCATACTCCACTCGTGCCAAAACAAATCTTATAACAACACTTTATGAGTGGTTGCACCCCTCCTATTTTATCACCCCTAAATTCGGAAAGGCTTAAATGTAGTCGACGGTTTCGTGACTTTCCCCCTTGAGTTGTCCACTCAAGGGTACCAGTATAATACCCCATAAAAGGCTTATACTGTTGCATGCATCATAGAAAGGCTTATACTGTTGCATGCATCATGGTCAAACCAAGCTAGGCTAATGTGTTGTCCGCACAACGACCTTTAAGACAGCCTTGTCCAAAGTCCCCTGGGTTTTCATAAATCCCAACGGACATCATCACGTTCTGTGCATTTATTTGGAGAACTAAATGCATGTATGCTAATCATAAATGTTAAATAGTCGAGTCTGGTGGAGGTAAGGGCCTAATCATGTTTATCTTGCAGAAATATGAGGCACGAAGTCCCTAGACTCGGTATGGTTGCCAGCATTCACCCAAAGCTTCTGAACTGGTGGGAGGATCTTCACTCTAGTGATAAGACACTCGTCAAGAAATACTTGGGTAACCTACCGTCTCTCCTAGACATTCAACCCAACAATATGTTAGTCGAGGCTGCCACCTTATTCTGGGATAGCGAAAGAGCCGTCTTTCGTTTTGGGTATATTGAAATGACACCATTGTTAGAGGAAATAGGAGGACTGGCAGGATTAGTCTGGGAAACTCCTGGTTTGTTAGTGCCTGAAAACCGCACAAGCAAGTTTTTTTTTGAAAATGATGGGTCTAAAGAAGAATGTAGAGTTAGAGTGTTTGAAGAAGTCGTACATCCCTTTCGAGTATTTGTATGAAAGGTACGGTCACAGCAAGTCATACCGTACCTACTATGACGAATTCGCCATCACATCTCTGGGACATATTCACCGTAGGGTATTTGTCTTCATTGTCTGCTTCCTGGGGTTGATCGTGTTTCCAACAAAGAAAGAAAGGATTCACACTAGGCTAGCTATAGTAACCAAAACCTTGATGGAGGGAATTGATGGACAGACTTTCAGCATTGTCCCTATGATTATCTCAGACATTTATTGAGCCTTAGAACACTATCAAAAATGAGCTAAGCACTTCGAAGGTTGCAACCTGTTACTACAACTCTGGTTCTTAGAACATCTCCAAAAGGGCCAGTATCGGCAAGAATTTCCGTGAAGGGCATGAGACGACCACATCGCTTTCCATCACCCAAAGCGAATGACATATATTCTTGACAGGTTTTCTCAGCCCGAGAATGCCAAAGAATGGGGTAGAGTTCTTCGATAATCTGACTAAGGAGCAGATATAGTGGATGTCCGAGTAGTTTCCAACAGATGAATTCATTGTCAGGTCTAGGGATGCACCGTTCTTGATACTGATTGGTTTGAGAGGAACATATCCTTACGTCCCTCTCCGGGTTATGAGTCAAGTAGGTAGAAAGCAAATTATACCAAGGGTCGACAAGATGAGCCATTTCCGAGCCGACTTTCGGGATGATGATACTCCTCACAAGTGCCAAGCCCAACACATGTGACACTATAAGATCATAATGGAAAAGGGCACAATTGAACCAGACAGGTATCACGCAGGTTGTGCACCTTTCTACTCAGGGTGGTTAGAAGACAATTGGGATGGTTTAGTCAGACTGGGGTTCAGCCGAGGCCACAGAATCATAGATGAAAGGGCCGAGGCTCAGGTAAAGTATAATCAACTGCGTAAGAGGATCCGTGAATACGAGAACGAGCACCGTGAGATACACGAAACCAACAAGAGGTTGATCGAAGAATGGAAAGACATGGCCGTCCGTTCCAATAGAAAGCTGGAATACTTGGAGAGAGGCATAGTCGAGCTGGAGGGTAAGATCATCAAGAGGGTTGAAGACTGTCAAAAGGTCGAGGGGGACGAATGTGGACATCTGGCCAGAGCATATCTACTGCTAGGACTTCGCGAGTTGGGGAACCTGTTCGATGGAATCAAGGATGCCGAGTCTGGGGAAGGTCCTTCTGGGACCAAGTAGGATAGGATTTCCTTTTCGCTTTATCAATGTAATAAGGCTAATGCCATTAGTGACTTTATTTCTTGTTTATTATTTTAGTGTCGTTTTGGATTCGTCTATTTTTACATTAATGAAATCAGGCATTTGGCATTTAAGTTCTCCATATTAATCAATCGCTAGGACTACCTCAGTCACAACGAGGTTCTCCAAGATAAGACACTCTTTACATTCCCGCATTATGTGTTTAAATATCGCAATATTTTTTCATAATCCTAACTGACTTGGCTACTTTGTTTTGTTCTGTTTTCTTTCTTTTTATTATTCCCCTCCCCAAAGGTTGGTTCGCGCACTCTGGCATCATCATCATACTACACAAGATCTAGGGGCCCTTCACCCTCTCCTCCTCCTAGTACTCCCAAAGGAAGAAGCAAAGGCAAGGGGAAAATGGAAGATTTGGGAAACACAACACCAGTTGAACGGGTAGAGGCCACTAACGGCCAATGTAATCAAGTTCATAACGAGGCTATGTCACAGCTAGAACAAAGGTTGGTAAAGCTCCAAGGGGAGCTTGAGCAGGTTCGGAATTTGGCAAACCTATCATTCACACTCAGTGTTCCAGACGTCAACACCCAAAATCCCATACCTCCACAAAACACCCCAAACAAGCAGAATCATCCCACAGTTCATCACCACACCACTCCACCAAAGCATCAAACTCTTCCAACATAATACAATGCTTGCCACACTCCAAGAAATACTCCACTACTCGTCCCCGAGCCACAAAACTGCACCACCTTTACACCTAGGCGCCAGGCTATCAAAAAAACCACATCTATGTGGAGACTATGCCACACTCCGCCAAACCCATCTCATACACACCCGAATCTAGTGAGAAGGATATGCTTATCAAGAATTTTGCTGAAGAACTTAAGAAACTGACTAGACGAGTTCAAGGTGTTGAAGGAAGTAAGGGAGTTGAAGGGTTGAACTATGAAGATCTCTGCATACAACCCGACGTTGAACTACCCGAGGGTTACAAACCTCCTAAGTTCGAGATGTTCGACGGCACAGGTGATCCTAGGGTCCATATGAGGACCTATTGTGATAAATTGGTTGGAGTAGGAAAAGATGAGAAGATTCGTATGAAGTTATTCATGAGGAGCTTAACCGGAGATGCTCTGTCTTGGTACATCAGCCAAGACCCCAGGAAATGGTCAAATTGGGTAAGCAGGGCGTCAGACTTCATGGACCGGTTCAGGTTTAATACGGAGAATACTCCAGACGTGTTTTATATTCAGAATCTTAAAAAGAATCCCACAGAAACTTTTTCACGAGTATGCTACTCGTTGGAGGTCCAAAGCAGCTAAGGTCAGGTCTACCCTAGATGAAGAACAAATTCTTTGTCCGGGCACAAGACCTGCAGTATTATGAGCGTCTGATGGTGATTGAAACCACAAATTCTCTGACATCATCAAGCTAGGTGAGAGAATTGAAGAAGGGATTAAGAGCGGAATGGTTACTAATTTTGAAGCACTACAGGCTACGAATAAGGCGCTGCAATCTGGCAGCATATCCAAAAAGAAAGATGCATGAATGGTAATGGTTGCACAGGGACCCAAATCCTCGTTGGTATACCGAACTTCTCCACTTACATATTAAGCACCCCCGCCTACATATCAGTCAGCACCTCCACAATATATCAGCCATCTCCCCCACCTACTTATCAACCCACATCTCCCAGATATTCCCAACCAACCCCTATTTATCTTACATACAACTCCCAACCATCGCACTTCCAGTCACCCCCTTCTCGCCAAAATATCCCTAGACCTCGACCCAACTTTGATCGCAGACCTCCTAAACAATATACTGCCATTGCCGAACCCATCGACCAGCTATACGAAAATTGAAAGCTGCTGGTTATGTCACCCCCATACCTGCCGTAACCTCTGAGAATCCTTCACAGTGGGTTAATCCAAATAAATCCTTTGCATACTACACCGACATGAAAGGATACACAATTGATTAATGCCGCTCCCTGAAGGATAAGATACAGTCCCTGATCGATAACAAGATCATTGTAGTGAAGGAATCCACTCCTAGACCATAAGGGTGGAGGCATCAACATGATCGAAGTAGAAGAATATTGGGACCCAGAGGGGTCGATTGGGTTGATTGTAGAAGGTGATGACCCAAAGAAGCCAGTAGTTACTCTCAATCCAATCATAGTCCAGATTCAGCCATCTGGAGATGCTGAGGTACCTGTGTCAGTACCTTTTGAGTTTGAAGCAGCACCACCCGCAAAGGCACCTGCCTCAATTGAGGTCGAAGTTATGCCACCGCCAAAAGCGCCCCGCACCATTTGAGATTGCAGTCATGCCACCTGCTAAGGCACATGTTCCGTTTTAAGTGATGGTAGATGCACCTATCATAGTGGCGGTGTCAACCACGCCACCTTTACGCAATAATGCCATACCATGGGATTATGTAGCCGAGGCAAGAAGGAAAAGCAAATTCAAGATCGAAGAAGATACTGCTGCACAGGGTATGACAAGGACCGACATGGTCTACACACCAGAACACTTGGCGGAATCAAGCAAACAGGCTTCCAACAGGCCACCCATCATTGAGATAGGCCCAAATGACCTTTGGAGGAAGGTGCAGGCCAAAGAGTACTCTATCATTGACCAGTTGAACAAAACCCCAACTTAGATATCCATTCTGTCACTGCTGCAAAATTCAGAGGCACACAGAAATGCTTTGATGAAAGTGTTGAACGAAGCATATGTGCCAAACAATATCACCAGTGAATAAATGGCCAATATGGTAGGCCAAGTGTTGGAGAGCCATAAGATCACCTTTCAAAAAGACGAGCTGCCTCCCGAGGGGATGGGTCATAACAAAGCCCTGCATATCACTGTGCAATGTCAAGGCTACTTCATCACAAGGATTCTGATCGACGGGGGATCCAGTCTCAATATCTGTCCATTGACAACGCTCAAGAAATTGGGCAAAGTATTGTACGAGATTAGAGAAGGGTCGATGAATGTAAAATCTTTCGACGGTTCTCAGAGGGCACCATCGGCGAGATCAGCCTTTGTTTGCAAATGGGTCCTACATGGTTCGAAGTTAATTTTCAGGTGATAGACATATCAGCGTCCTACAATCTGCTACTAGGACGGCCATTGATACATGCCGCTGGGGCCGTGGAATCAACGCTGCATCATGCAATAGGATTTGAATGGAACCATCAAGATGTAATTATCCACGAAGACGGAAGCAATCATATTTACAGTCGCTAGACCATTCCGGTAGTCGAAGGTAGAAGGAAGCTGGGTGGAGAAACTTACCACCACATTGAACGAGTCAACACAGTGGATAAAGACAAATGGTGGGATAGCAAAATCGAGAGTATATTGAACTGGAGTGGGTACGAGCCTGGCAAAGGACTCGGCAAGAATCTCCAAGGAATCTCCAAACCTATAAAGCTCAAGGGCCATGGCACCACCTTCGGTCTGGGATACGAATATACTTGGCAAGAGTACAACGACTGGTCGCCACCATGGCGCGGTCCCTATTACCCACTGGAGCAGCCAATACCACACCTGGAGCAGACCTTTCAGCATGCCGATGTTATATGGGGGTCAGAGGAAGAAGAAGCTCTCGCAGCATTAAAGAATCTATTCCTGGAAGAGGATGACATGGATTGTTGCATCATTTTTTAGAAGGAGGAGAAGGAAGGCACTTCCATCCAGACCGTTAACAGAGGAGCATCTCTTAAGAACTGGACCATCTGAACAGCCAGGGCCTGACAAGCCTCGGGGTAGAAAGGTTAAACAAGCATTGTTCATTGTCTTTTACTAAACGATTTCCTTTTTTCGCATTTTTCTATTCCTGCAATAAGAGCTTCAATGTTCAAAACATTTGTTCAATATTCAAAAGCACTTTTACGTTTTAATGAATCAATATTTATTACTATCATTTTCCTCTCATTACTTTATCTATACAACATTACTATTACTTGTCTTGATGAACCGATGACTGTGACATACAACGAGGCAACGCAATAAACGGACATCTATTCAGAAGAAGAGGATGATATACCTGATGAAATTGTCAGAGAAGTCGAGAATTTTGAGAACAGACCTAAGTCCAACCTGGACAAAACTGAGGTTGTCAACCTAGGTGATTCAGAGAATGTCAAAGAAACTCGTATCAGCATCCATTTGTCCCCGCTAGAGAAAGAGGAATACACACAGTTCTTGAAAGAGTATGAGGACATATTTGCATGGTCGTAAGATGACATGACTGGTCTGAGTACATCCATTGTGGCTCACAAATTACCAACCAATACAATGTGTCCACCGGTAAAGCAAAAGCTCAGAAAGTTCAAGCCTGACATATGTTTGAAAATCAAGGAAGAAGTCACCAAGCAAATCAACACCAAGGTTCGCAGGGTAGTGGAGTATCCGATATGGTTAGCTAACATCGTGCCAGTGCCGAAGAAAGATGGGAAGGTCAGATTCTTTGTCAACTACCGGGATCTCAATCGGGCCAGTCCAAAGGATGATTTCCTATTGCCAAACATACACATCCCGATTGACAATTGCGCTAAGCATGAACTTCAGTCGTTCGTGGATTGTTTTGCTGGTTACCATCAGATCTGGATGGATGAGGAAGATGCTGAGAAAATGGCTTTCATCACGCCGTGGGGAGTTTACTGTTACAGGATGATGCCATTTGGCCTAAAGAATGTTGGGGCCACCTATATGATAGCTATGACCACTATCTTCCACGATATGATACACAAGGAGATCGAGGTATATGTGGATGATGTTATTATCAAGTCCAAGAAAGCTACCGACCACATAGAAGATTTGAGGAAGTTCTTCGACTAGTTGCGGAAATACAATCTGAAACTAAACCCCGTAAAGTGTGCATTTGAGGTTCCTGCTGAGAAATTGCTCGGGTTCATTGTCAGCCGCCGAAGGATAGAATTGGAACCGTCAAAGGTCAATTCCAGTCAAGATTTACCACCGCCAAGGAATAAGAAAGATGTGATGAGTTTCCTGGGGCGCCTTAACTATATCATCCGGTTCATAGCACAGTCTATAGTTATATGGAGCCGATCTTCAAGATGCTGAAGAAGGATGTCGCGACAAAATGGACCAATTGTCAAAGGGCCTTCGACAGAATTAAGGAGTACTTGTCAACACCGCCAGTCTTGGTAACACCTGAGCCAGGTAGACCTTTACTACTCTACCTTGCAGTATTAGATGAAGCCTTCGGCTGCGTTCTGGGGCAGCACGACGAAATAGGGAGAAAAGAACATACTATTTATTATCTGAGCAAGAAGTTCACTCTGTACGAGGCGCGGTATTCTTTATTAAAACGTACCTGCTGTGCTTTAACTTGGGTAGCACAGAAGCTGAGGCATTACTTCTGTGCCTACACGACATATCTCATATCAAGAATGGACCCCTTGAAATATATCTTTCAGGAACCCATGCTCACTGGCAAGCTGGCCAAGTGGCAAATCCTGCTAAGTGAGTTCGACATTATTTATGTGACTCAGAAAGCAGTCAAGGGACAAGCATTGGCAGATCATCTTGCTGAGAATCCCTTGGACGGAGAATACGAACCCTTGAAAATGTATTTTCCCGATGAAGAGGTATCATTCATATGAGAAGACATTGCAGAACCCTATGACGGTTGGAGAATGTTCTTCGATGGAGGAGCAAACTTTAAATGAGCCGGCATTGGAGATGTCCTGATATCGAAAACTGGTCAACATTATCCGGTGTTTGCTAAACTCAGATTCCCCTGTACCAAAAATATGGCGGAATATGAAGCCTGCATCTTAGGGCTCAATATGGATATTGACATGAACATCCAAGAGTTGTTAGTGATTGGTGACTCAGATTTGCTAATACACCATGTACAAGGAGAATGAGCTACTAAGAATTCCAAGATACTGTCATATTTGCACCACGTGCAGGAATTGAGAAAGAGGTTCACGAAGATAGAATTTCAGCACGTCCCCAGAATTCAGAACGAGTTCGCTGATGCATTGGCCACTCTATCGTCCATGATACAACACCCAGATAAGAACTTCATTGACCTTTTTCCAGTGAAGATCCATAGCCAACCAGCCTACTTTGCCCATGTTGAAGAAGAAGAAGACGGAAAACCATGGTTCCACGACATCAAGGAGTATTTGTCAAAGGGAGAATACCCAGAGCTCGCAAATCATACTAAAAAACGCACGCTCCGGAGATTGTCCAACAACTTCTTTCACAGCGGAGGAATCCTATACAGGAGAACTCCAGATTTGGGGTTATTGAGATGTGTTTATGCAAGGAAGCCTCCAAGCTACTTGAGGAGATTCATGTTGGGACCTGCGGCCCGCATATGAATGGTTTTGTTTTGGCTAAGAAGATACTCAGAGCAGGTTATTTTTGGATGACTATGGAAACGGACTGCATCCAGTATGTTCAAAAATGCTACTGATGTCAGGTACATGTAGATATGATAAAGGTACCCCCAAACGAGCTCAATGCAACAAGATCACCTTGGCCATTCACTGCCTGGGGAATGGACGTCATTGGACCGATGGAGCCTACCGCATCCAACGACACAGGTTTATCTTGGTAGCAATTGATTATTTCACTAAATGGGTCGAAGCAGCATCCTACAAAGCAGTGACTAAGAAAGTCGTGGTAGACTTTGTCCGCGACCGCATTATTTGTCGATTCGGAGTTCCAGAGTCAATTATCACCGACAATGGTTCCAATCTCAACAGCGACAATGGTTCCAAGCACAAGAATTCCACGACCTATAGACCTCATGTGAATGGAGTTGTAGAAGCTACCAACAAGAACATTAAGAAGATACTGAGGAAGATGATAGAGAAACACAAACAGTGGCACGAGAAGTTATCATTTTCTTTACTAAGATAAAATACCACAGTCCGCACGTCAACCGGGGCAACCCTTTACATGTTGGTTTATGGTACCGAAGTTGTCATTCCTACTGGAGTTGAGATCCATCCTTAAGGATCATACAAGAAGTTGAGCTCAGCAATGCATAGTGGGTAAAGAGCCGTTATGAGCAACTGGCCCTTACAGACGGAAAAAGGATGAATGCAGTATGTCATGGGAAGCTTTATCAGAATATAATGACCCGAGCTTTCAACAAAAGAGTCAAGCCAAGACAGTTCGCACCGGGGCAGCTGGTGTTGAAGAAGATCTTTCCACATCAAGATGAAGCCAAAGGGAATTTTCTCCCAACTGACAAGGTCTGTATATGGTCCATCGAGTACTGATAGGAGGAGCTCTTATAGTTGCAGAATGGATGGAGAAGTCTGGCCAAAGCCAATCAATTCAGATGCAGTCAAACGCTGCTATGTGTAATCCTTTATGCTTTTATCAATGATGTAAATTGAACTATGCTTGATCTGATTCCCGTTTAAGAGGGGATATGTAGGCAGCCCTATAGGTTCGATCACAATTAAATAAAAATCTCATTTTCCCCCACAATTGGAAAGTGGGGAAGAATTTTGAGAAGGATCCTCAAAATTTCGAAGCAAGTTCAGCTGATTGCAGCATGCGCAACAGTCATAAGCGTCAACCCATCAAACTGGGCAGAAATTTGAGGAGGACCCTCAAAATTCCGTGGCATGAGAGGTTGAAATGTCTTGAATCGTATCACGGTCGTCGGTTCATCTAAACTATTTTAAAATATATGTTTATACTATATCTTTACAAAATCATGCATACTTATTCTTGAGAACATCTCTGTTTAGTAAACGCTATCCCGATGATATGAACAGGATCATCACACTAGGTGTACGAGTCAGCAAAGCCAGCGAGGATACGAACCAACCTTCCCCATTTACAGAACTCACGATTTTTCTTTGGATGCAGGAACAAAGAATAAAACACGCAAAGAAGTCACAAATCGAAACACAGTTGCAAATGCTAAAGCTCACTGTCCACACAAAGAACAAACTTGTTCAGAGTTACGAAAACCATCGCACTTGCCGACATTTGCTGTCATCATAAACAAACAATGCTCTGCAGTCACAATTCTCACAATACCGCCATCTACTACCAGCTGAGAAATTCTACTGTCATTTATTTAATCTTGCATAAGGCTAATTTTCTGCCTTCCACTTGCACAAGGCTAACTTTCTGCCTTCCTCTGCAGAAGGCTACTTTTCTGCCTCCCGTTTGCATGAGACTAAGCTTTGTCTCCATCTGCATGAGGTTAAGCTCTGTCTCCATCTGCATAAGGCTAACTTTCTGCCTTCCACTTGCATAAGGCTACCTTTCTGCCTTCTGTTTGTATGAGACTATGCTCTGTCTCCATCTGCATGAGGTTAAGCTCTATCTCTACTTGCAGAAGGCTAACTTTCTGCCTTCCACTTGCATAAGGCTAACTTTCTGCCTTCCACTTGCATGAGACTAAGCTCTGTCTCCATCTGCATGAGGTTAAGCTCTACCTCTACTTGCATAAGGCTAAGTTACTGCCTTCCACTTGCATAAGGCTACCTTTCTGCCTTCCGTTTGCATGAGACTAAACTCTACCTCCATCTGCATGAGGTTAAGCTCTACCTCTACTTGCATAAGGCTAACTTTCTTCCTTCCACTTGCATAAGGCTAATTTTCTGCCTTCCTTTGCATAAGGCTACCTTTCTGCCTTCCTCTGCATAAGGCTACCTTTCTGCCTTCCTACCTGCATGAGGCTAAGCTCTGCCTCCAATTTACTTTTTCATCAAGACTAAGCGCTGTCTCTCAAGCACTATTTACTTCGCTTTCCTTTCAGGCTAAGATCTGCTCTTCAACTCGCAAGGCTAAGCTCTGTCTTGTCAGCATCATGTTACTGCATTTCATGGGCTGAAATATCGCCAACTTATCAAAAGGCGTCATCGTTCGGAGGCACCATCTTCATGGCCCGAGAACACCATGTCATTGCCTGAGGATCTCTCTCAATTTTGCATATCATTGTTCAAAGGCGTCATCGTTCGGAGGCACCATCTTCATGGCTCGAGAACATCATTTCATGGCCTACGAATCCTTCATCAAATAATTCATGGACCAGGACATCATGGTCTGAGGACGTCATCCCTAACCGGCCGAAGACAACATTCATAGTCCGACGGGAACTTGCATCACGTTTAAATTTACACACAATATGCGCTTGTATTGCTTTACTCTTACAGGTAACCCGACAAGTGATGACTATCCTAGAAGTAGCGGTCCCGCTCCAGTCCTCCTAACCATTCCTGTAAACCATTCACTCATCCAGCCCTATATGTTGCGCCCGTTCTTGTAAAAACTCCTTCGGTATACTTCGCTGATGGTTCCGGAACTACATACGGCCTGATTCCTGTAAAACCAGGGATATGTAGGCAGCTCAGAAGCCAGGGTGCGGCCTAAATCTCTCCAAATCGTTTCACTCGGTAAAAATTGACCATAATATCTTTACCCGAAAACTCTTTCATCCTTCCCAGCTAAAGAGGGGCAGCTGTTGATACCCATTTTTTCCTCAAATTATTTTTTAATTTGCATATATACCTTTAAAATCAGGCTTCCATAACAATTGGTATTTTTCTATAATTTTCCCATTTTTTTATTAATTTATTTTAATTTATCCAGTATTTTATTTTTTCATAATTAATTACAAAATTGCATTACAAATGATTTCAAAAATATTTCTTGACTTAATGTGTTATTTTTTGGTCTTATTAAGACCAAATTATTTCACAATTAGCCAAATTGGCACTCTTTGGCTATAATTGCAATAACTTTGCAGTTATAGCCTAATCATATGTTTTACACTATTTTTATCCAATAATTAATCATTTGTATTTTTAAATACTAATTAATCATTTTAATTTAATTTACTAAGCATCAATTTCATTTTTTTACAATTATCAGCTATTTTATAAATTACTTTAGTTAATTTTAATTGGGTATCTGACAATTAGCCGTTTTTTTCTAAATTGTAGCCTAAATTGAACATGATCCCAACCCAATTGAATTAACCCAATACCCAAGCCCAATACACTATCCTACCCAACCCAATTTCCATTTGATCTGGGCCGTTGATTAATTTCAATCAACGGACCAAATCCGTTCCTTCCTTAATTAACCTAAAAGACTACCCCCACTCATATCATTTTACCCCTCTCATTTAACTCAGCCGTCTCTCAACTCTCTCCCATCTCTCTCTAAACGCTCCACCTGCTGAGCCTGACTGGCCCCTTCTCTGGCCGTCATCTTGCCGTAATCCATGGCGATTCCACCATCTATAGCCTCATGGCTCCCTCCTTAACGTGTGTCATCGCTTTTGAGACCCTCAAGTGAACCAGAGGCAGTTCACTCATCTCCTACGATCTCATGCCATTTTCCCCGGCCATTCATGGCCGTCCGAGTAAGATCTTTACACTTTTCGGTTGAAACCGGTGGTTATTTGAGTTTTCTTCTCCTTTCTGGGTTCTCTTTGGAAACCCTAACTTAGAACCCTTCGATTCCTTTAGATCTGTGACAGATCTGTGTGTATTATGAGGTCCTTGCATGTTTTCTTTAAAGATTCTCCTGTTTCTTGAACGACTCTTCATTTTTTCAAAACTAGGGTTTTCAAAATCCTTTACAAAACAATTTTCCTTCTAATTTCTCAGCATTATTTTATGATTTTATCATGTTTAAACGTTATTTGGAGCCTTTCCGTTTTTGTTTGAGTCATTTTTGATTAAAAAAAAAACCCTAAATTTCTCGGGTACAATCCGTGAGTCTGAGTTATTTGCGATAATGTTTACCTGTTCTAGCATGACTACCTTGCTTTCATATGTACACTGTGTGATTTTTCTCTATATTTGCTATTAGAATTTTTGATTCTTTGTCCCCTCCGCTTAAACCATGATTGTCTACCGGTTCCTTTAATTATTTGCTACGAATCCCTAATTTTGTGATTGGGCTTCTGATTTTTGCTTAATATGTGTTATTCCAGTATTGTTTTATCATTTTGAATCTTTGAATAAGTATGATTAGTGCTTTATTGATTTTTACACAATACTCTTTACTGATTTTTGAGCATTTCCTTAAATATGTGATATCTTGCTTTGAGTAATACTGATTGCCTGATTTCGAGTATTACCTTACGTGTGTGACATTCTCCTTGATTGGTATTTATTCTCTGTGAGATTTTCTTGTTGATTTTCAGAATTTTCTACTTTATTTCTATGAATAAGACTGTCAAATTGATTCACATATATACTTTCCTTAATTAGGATATTCTGAATTTGGTCTTAATCACATGCTCTATATTTTTACTACTCCTTATATGATAAAATCAGTTCTTCAATTGATTTCTTTCCTTGTTTATCATTGTTTGTATCTGTTTGAACTATGACTCCTTAATTACAGGGAGTACTTATATTAATTGGATCCTAATTAGAGTTTATTTCTATAATTGTGCTGAATTATTACTTGTTACCATTCCTTTTCTGCCAATTCTCAAAACTATATATACTTCAATCTTTTATTATCGAAGGGACACGAACAGACATTGTTCTAAACCCTATCTCACACACACACACATACTCTCTCTTGCTCTTCTTTCTGGTTACTTGCAACTCTCAGTCGGCTGCAAGCCAAGACTGAGTATTATACTCTCTTGCTCTTCATTCTGTGCTCATTCTCTCTTAACTGGTATGTCCTAGTTACAATTCGAGTCTAAAAAACAACATTCTTCTCTTAGTTCTTCAATTTATCATGTTTCTAATGTGTTTCTACCTATGGTTTTGCTGTGATGTTTGCAATTGATTTTCTTATATTGTTATCCATTTTTACATATTGTGTATCCCCTCCCTTAGACTCAGCATATTGCCCCCTTTATATTCCTTAATGTGATTCTGCTTCAGTGGTATCCCTTTGATTCCTAGCATGAATATCTCTGTGGTAAAACTGTTTCAGTGGTCATTAGATTCTGGGTAAGTCTGTAATACATCCCTTAGGACCTCTCTGATTCTAACTTGTGTGATATTCTGCCTATTTTGTACCTACTCTTGTGTGTTTCCTATTTGTCCCCAACCCCTCATTTCCCTGATTGTGATTGTTAAACTGGTTTGGTTCTTGTTTCTTGTTCTATATGTCCTGTTCTCATCTTGAGACTCTGATTGTCTTACCCTCTTACCTTTCAAATTATTTCTTTATTAAGGTAAATCCTTTTATTGTTTTCCCAAACTTATTTCAAACAAGTGTTTTCAAAGGCTGTTTTCTACTCTACCTTTTCTCAAAACTTTATCAAGCACTCTCACTCTACTCTTAGAAACTTAGGTTCTGCCCCTCTAATATATGACTACTTTGGGATCCCTATGAGATTCCTCTGAACTCTGATGCATTAGAGCTGGTCTTTCCACACTGCACTTACTCATATGGTTATGCAAATCTGGTGAGACCACTGCTCGGGATCCCTTGAGGTCCTTAGGGAACTCTGATACACCCGGATTATATGAAAGGCTGTTGAAACGTCTGGTGGCATTGAGAACTTCTGGAGATCTTGGGACTATTGGTAGGCTCCCTATAGTGTAACTTCTTTTTCTTTATTCATTTATGCAAATGGTCTGTAATAATTATTTGTAAACAACTATTGGGGATGGATAGTGAAAAGTGAAAGGGGTAACTACGCATATTATAGATACTAAAGGGTAGAAACCATGCTATTAGGTTTATATTCCCTATTTGCGCAATAAAAATCATGTTTAGGATTAACATATGCAACGCATATCACGCGCTAGAAAACATGCTTTTAGGCTTCATGAACACTGTTTCAGCATCATTTAGTAATGTTATATCATATAGAATCTTGTATTAGAAATATGCTAATAATTAATATCTTTTGCAATCATCTTTCGTACTGCTATGCACACTTAGAAATCCTGTCCCTAGGATAACACTAATAAACATGTCACCTTTGCATATTCTGAAAATCATGCTTAATGTTGTAATATTGTGCATTTAGAGATCCTGCCTAGGATTCGGCATATGCATCCCTATATATGCATTAGATACCATGTTTTAGGCTTTCATGCATGCTTGTTTAAGTACACCTAGTCTAACTACTGATGCATAAAAAAGGAATAAAACAACTTCACTTAGTTTCCCTCAAACAACTGGTAATAATTCTGTATTCCGAACAACCTAGAACAACATGTTTAGATAATATAATTTCAAAACAGTTTTCTTATTTCTAGAAATTGGTATACATTGTCCCCCCCCCCCCCCCNATCTTCCTCTTTTGTGTATGCTTCCTAATCCTCAATAGGTTTTACATCAGTAGGTAAACTGATTAGGGCCCCTTTCTGAGTTATAAAAACAAGCCTGCATATTTGTTATATTCTGAACTCACCTAGACACCATGCCTTAGGGTTCCAATTAGCATTACTGCCCTTAATTGTATTTGAGTCGTGCTGTCTATTTGCATTACTTGTGGATGTAAATTTGAGCCTTTTATCTGCTATTCTTTGTTCCTATTTACTGCAGTCCTATGTGTTCTTTGTTTGTTGCTTTAGTATTTTTCCTTTAAACATGAGGGTCTGCCTAGAACTGCCCTTATAGATAGAGGTCCTAAATTCCTCCGAGATCGTTAGGAAGGGACGGGTAACAACACGCAATAGAGGGCACAAACCAACACTCGCTTTAATAACTGTTTAGTGGTGGGAAGGGTAGATATGGATATGATGACCGGTGCGCTAATACCACGTGTAGACCTTATTTGAGGAGTGATTACCGGGTATTGCACTGATGTGATCCATATGACAAATAACCTAGGACTCCCCTATCCTTTGTATACATGTTTTAGATTATAACGTTTTCAAAATATTACTTAGATATTATATATATTTTCAAAACCTTCGTGGCACATGTGTGCTTAGACTGCGAATCTCTCAAAACCTTGTACTTGTTTAAACATTAATTGCCTATTTGCTACTTGCTTAAATTCACAAAGTCGTTTGGCCGGGAACCACAATTGTGGACTCCGAGGGGTGCCTAAGACCTTCCCCTTGGAGTAATTTCAAGCCCTTACCCTGTCTCTGGTTATCTAATCTTGTTTGTAAATGACCCTAAATAGGTGCCCTAACGCACCTTAAAATCATTAGGTGGCGACTCTTCGAATCCTTGCATACCCCCTTTCCCAAAGGAAACGAGTTATCCCAATAGTGTCAAAAACCCTGACCGATCTGAAAGGAGTTAGAAAAAGGGGGGCACGACAATCACGGTCCTAAAGATGGGAATTCCGAGTCGTGACACCATCTTATATGAGTAAACTGATATCCCTTTCGATTTGGTAAATTTTTGGAGTCTTCCCTTGGGAGAAACGTTCCTCAAAATCTACCCAAGCTTCTCTTGCAGATTTCATCATATGATGTGCTATTGTGTAAACCTTTGTCCAGTGAATTAAATATCCATGATATGATCATGGAATTGCACATCTCCCATGAGTTCGCCTCTAGAGTTCCATCCTTCAACTTTGTGATTGAACCATTCATATAACCCAACTAGTTTTTGGACCTTAGAGTGTTTTTCATGGCACTACACCATGTTGCATAACTTGTTCCATCAAGTAGGCAAGAGGTAAGTAACATCGCGGGATTGTTCGAGACGTGAAGATAAAATGGTGATTTGAAAACAATCGATTTTGAATCTTCTCCTTTTGAGACCATTGTTGATGCTTGAACACTATTCTAGATGTTTAGTCAACGAGGCTCTGATACCATGTGAAAACTTAAGCAAAGAAAGTTGTAGTGAAACAACCATTGTTCGTTCTTCTTCGTAGGCACAACATATTCTTAGATACACGTTACAATATGTCGCGCCCCTTTTTCTCACGAAATCTCTTTCGACATGTGACAACTCTTTTAAATGGGTACTAAAAGAGAAGAGTCGCCACCTATCAATCTTAAGGTGCGTTAGGGCACCTATTGTGCAAATAAATTTGTTTGGCTAGTCAACGTCACCAAGATCGAGTAAGGGCTAAACTTACCTCAAATAGAAGGTGTTAGGCACTCTTTGAGGTCCACAACTGTGGGTCCCGACCGAACTTAAAATTATGTGGTTATGCAATTAGACTAGGTGATAAAATAAACAAGGACCGGAGAAGTTCATTATAACACAATTGGTACAAATCTTTAAGAGCTACATGATATAAATACAATGTTTGAATAACTAAATGTAGATATAAAGAAAGGGGGGGGGGGTCCTAAGTTTTTTAGCTTAAAGGATCACCCCGTGCGACATAAATAATACTTCGCAACTCCCTTTAGATAGGATTTTCTCATATTATTCAGTGGGCACAGAATATCATCTCCTGCTACCCAATTACTATGTTAAAGTTGTTTACCTAGAGGCACTCTAATTCAATTCTAAGTCATACACTATGTGTGCACTACCCGTCTCATGCCTATGGTCCAGGAGGCATTGGACCTATATTTGCGTGGTTCTAGACTTCACTTAGGTTGCTCAAAAATGATAAAACTAACCGACATTCAAAATAAGTAGGACTTCATGTAAAGACAAATAAAGGACCAAATTAGCCTTCACACATAAATAACAAATGCACACGGGCAATTTAGATAGTACATGGTTTCAGAGTTAAGACTTAATCTTATAGGCATGGTTTCTAGGTGATTCTGAATTCCAGCATCTTATGTGCAACATTATTGCTCTTAATGGCTTAGGCGGGGAGGCAGTAAACTACTTGTAAGCTTAGAACTATTAGCCCTGATTTTATAAATATGCGCCTTAGAAAGGTGACATTGTCCTATAGGCATGATTTCTCGTATTGGCGTAGCTAAGCTATGAAATAGTTTTTCAGAGTCTAGCATTAACTAGTTGATCTCATAAACAATTATATGCGAGTGAAAATATCCTATAGGCAGGATTTCTAACAATTGACAATTAGACCTGATTTTGTAAAACTTTATCTCTATAGGAATGTTATCTAAGAGGGGAAATATGATAACAATAACAATATCCAATTAGTCAATTAAGGTCCTATATACATGTTTTCTAGATGGGCATTAGTGATCATGTAGGCATGTTGTCCAATAACACATAGCAATAGACATGGGAAACAAATAGAGTACTTAAGCTCATGCTTTGATAGTAAACAGGTTGAGCGAGTGCGTGATTACTATAAGCATGGTTTTTACTAGAGTGCAACACATGAGAGCCAAAATAACAAGTAGAACACTTAAGTCCTATAGACACGAATTCCCAATTCATAAGATCAGTCTAGTAAGCCTGGATCCAACAGCCAAGCCCAGCATCACATAGAACCAAATACCAAGCCCAAATGAAGGACATGGTCACACAAGCAATAGACTATGTGTTGAACAAATTGAACAGAGTAGAAAGTCTACATATTTATTTCTTAGGACTATAAAGTTGATTAACATCAAGATGCATAAGCAAGTTCGTGTGGCATGTTGGCAGGACACACATAAGAAAATTCATGTTTTCATTTTGGTTATAGGGTACATGACTGGTCCTTATAAGATAACATGTTATTTCTAAGGAAATTTAAAACACAGACATGGTCAAAAACAACTCAAGATAATTTCAAGCAGGGAATCTAATTACGAATGCTGAAAGATCAACAAAGGATGACCTTAATAGGGTAGTTTAAGCCTATGGCATGACAAAAAATATGTTCATAACAATGAAGAGTATAGTATGTGCAACATTAACAGAGCTAAAGAAGCATGTCATGAGAATTAACAAGATAAACATGCTAAATCTCCTAGAAAAAAGAATTCAATAGTAAAGCATGATCCAAAATTAGTTTAAAGGGACTCTGGACCTGAGGTTCTCAGTCATGATAGTCTAATTGAGTCATAATCTGGGGAACGCCACTTTTTTTTTACTTGAGATCCTAATATACCTAGAGAACAAGCTAGTAAGTGGGATCTACAATAGCCAACATGCAACCTAACATACTGAGTATAACACAAAGATCCCAAAAATCCAAAGAACTCGTGGTAGAAAAGCATATCTGTCACACCTCTTTTTTAAAACCTTACTAACCCCTCTATTAAATAATAAAATGATTTGTAAAGCTCAAAAGGGTTTTCAATTAGAAAGTGACAAAATATTTTGTTAACTCATAGTCGCAACCTGACATTTGGTTTCGGCGTGTCAGGTCACCGTTTTTAGAAATTAATTTTCCGTTAAAACACTTTGGACTCCAAAACTAAGTCTGCACCAGAGATTCGAGGTAAGGGAATTCATTTGACTTGGGGAGAAGGTGTTAGGCTGTAACGACCCGGTCCGTCGTTACGTAATATACGCATCTATTCCTTTATTTCTGTCTTGTAGTAGCTCGGTTAGTCTATTCACGAAGTGTTGGGGTTGGTTGGTTCGGGTTCGGAGCGAAAATAGAGTGGATTGAGACACTTAGTCTCTAACAAGAGCTTTAGAGTTGGAAAAATCAACCCGGAGTTAACTTATTGGTAAATGACCTCGGAATGTGGATTTTATGGTTCGGATAGCTTCGTTAGGTGATTTGGGACTTAGGAGTATGTTCAGAATATTTTTAGGATGCCCGGTGTAGAATTAGGCTTGAATTGGCGAAGTTAGTATTTTGGCGAAGTCCGGTTGATAGGCGAGATTTTGATCTGAGGGTCGGAATGGGATTCCGAGAGTTGTTGTAGCTTTGTTAGGTCATTTTGGACTTGCCTGCAAAATTTCAGGTCATTCGGAGATGGTCTGGTTGGGTTTTCGATCAAATGCGTGTTTCGGAAATTTTTGAAAATCATAGGCTTGAATTGGATGAGAATTTATTGTTTTGATGTTGTTTTTGGTGTTTGAATGGCTCGACTAAGTTTTATAACCATGTTTGATATGTTGGTATGATTGGTTGGGGTCCCGAGGGGCTTGAGTTTGATTTCGGACGTTAAACGGAGAAATTCAGACTTGAAATGCAGCTGAAGCTGCTACTGCTGGTGTGATCGCACCTGCGATGCTTGGGCCGCAGGTGCGGACATCGCAGGCGTGAGAGTGAAGGCGCATGGGCGGAAATTCGTTGCAAGGGCGGAGGGAAAATCGCACCTGCGAGGTCGCAGGTGCGGGAAATGGGTTCGCAGGCGCGGACTCTGAGTGTTAAGTGAAGGGCCGCAGGTGCGGTCAATATGTCGCCCCTGCGGTACCGCTGTTGCGATAAAGAGGCCGCAGGTGCGAAGTCTGGGATTTTAAGTGAGTT
>ML250752.1:0-44967 GCA_005239495.1 Nicotiana undulata
GGCCTAGCGGGTTCAACGTTAGGCGCAGTCACGGCCCAAGGGTGGGAATTTGGGTCGTGACAGATTTCGAGTGTTGAGGGTGACTTTCCTTAGAAGTAAGTCCCCGACTCCGAAGTGGCGGAGGTTTGTTCTTCTTTTGTAGTATCTTTCGGTCCTTTGTTTTTTAGCGGCCATTCGGACCAGTACGGCCTCTCATTTTTCATCTAATAGTTCGAGGGCACTAATCATGGCGTCGTTGTTCGAGTCCTCGGTGGCATGCTGAAATCTGGCGCTCGAGTCCTCGACCTCGACCGATATCAAAGCCTCAGACCTGTATACCAAAGAGAACGGGGTCTCTCCTGTGCTTGACTTAGAGGTTGTTTGATATGCCCATAGTACTTCGGGCAACACTTCTATCCATTTCTCCTTCGCATGTTCTAGCATCTTCTTCAAGTTTTGAATGATGGTATTATTCGCGGACTCGGTCTGACCATTTTCACTTAGGTGGTAAAGCGTCGATAGGATCCTTTTGATTTTATGATCTTCGAGGAATTTTGTCTCCTTGCTGCCGATGAACTGCTTCCTATTGTCACTTGTAATTTCGGAGGGGATCCCAAATCGACATATGATGTGGTCCCAATGAAGTTGATGACTTCTTTTTCTCTAATCTTCTCGAAGTCTTGTGCTTCCACCCATTTCGAGAAGTAGTAAGTCATAAATAAAATAAATCTAGCTTTACTTGGCGCCGTTGGTAGGGGACCGATGATGTCCATCCCCCATTTCATGAATGACCACGGGGATAGGACTGAGTGTAGTTGTTCACCGGGTTGGTGAATCATTGGTGCAAATCTTTTTCATTTGTCACAACTTCGAACCAATTCCTTGGTGTCCTTTTCCATGCTATCTCAATAGTAACCTGCTCTGATCACCTTTCGAACTAAAGAATCGGCACCAGAGTGGTTTCCACAAGTACCTTTGTGGATTTATAGAAGCGCATATTCGGTGTCCCCCGGTCCTAAGCATACTGCTAGAGGTCCGTCGAAGGTTCTTCTGTACAGTGTTCCATTCTCGTCGAGTGAAAATCAGGCTGCTTTTCCTTGAAGGGCCCTCGATTCTTTTGGGTCCGTGGGGAGCTTTCCATGTCTCAAGTAGTCGATGTACTTGTTCCTCCAATCCCATGTTAGACTTGTTGAGTTGATTTCGACGTGGCCTTCTTCGATCACCGATTTGGATAGTTGTACAACAGTCCCGGGAGTATGTCATCTTCTTCGACGGACGATCCCAAATTTGCGAGGGCATCAGCCTCGCAGTTTTGTTCTCGAGGTATGTGAACCAGAGTCCATTCTTTGAAGCGATGTAGTGTCACTTGAAGCTCGTCTAAGTATCTTTGCATCCTATATTCTCGGACCTCGAATCTCCCATTTACTTGGTTCACTACCAGAAGGGAGTCACATTTTGCTTCGATGACCTCCGCTCCTAGGCCTTTGGCCAATTCAAGACCTGCAATCATGGCCTCATACTCGGCCTCGTTGTTAGTCAACTTCGAAGTTTTTATAGATTTTCTAATTATGCCGCCCGTAGGTGGTTTTAGAAATATGCCAAGCCCGGACCCTTTCACGTTCAAGGCACCATCAGTAAAAAGGGTCGATATCCCCGATGATGTGCCCCTTTTTAACAAGAGTTCTTTCTCTACCTCGATAATGATAGTAGGCATAAAATCGGCCACGAAGTCTTCCAGAATTTGAGACTTGATAGCCATTCAGGGTTGATACTCGATATCGTACCCCCCGAGTTTAATGGCCCATTTGGCCAATCGGCCCAATAATTCGGGCTTATGAAAGATGTTTCGAAGAAGGTATGTAGTTAGAACGCATATAGGGTGGCATTGAAAGTAAGGTTTCAATTTTCTAGATGCACTTACTAATGCAAGAGCTAATTTTCTAAGTGTGGATACCTGGTTTCAGCGTCTCCTAGGGTCTGACTTACGTAATAGACAGGGAATTGCGTAACTTGTTCTTCTCGAACCAACACACCACTTACCGCTACCTCGGACAAGGCCAAATATAAGTACAACATTTCATCCTCCTTCGGGGTATGGAGAAAAGGTGGGCTCGAGAGATACCGCTTTAATTTTTCTAAGGCATGTCGGCAGTTCGGGGTCCACTTGAAGTTGTTTTTCTTCTAGAGTAAGGAGAAGAAGTGGTGACTCCGATCTGATGACCTCGAGATGAATCGACCCAATGCTGCTATCCACCCAGTCAACTGTTGTACTGCTTTCACGTTATTCACCACGGTGATCTCCTCGATGGCCTTGATTTTGTCGGGGTTGATCTCGATTCCCTGTTTCACACCATGAAGCCCAAAAATTTGCCTGATCCGACCTCAAAAGCACATTTCTCGGGGTTGAGCTTCATGTTGTACCTTCTTAGGATGTCGAATGTTTCCTGCAAATGAGTCAAATGGTCCTTTGCGCGCAGGGACTTAATTAACATGTCATCAATGTAAACTTCCATAGACTTTCCTATTTGATGTTCGAACATCTTATTAACTAGGCGTTGATATGTGGCTCCTGCGTCTTTTAGCTCGAAGGGCATTACATTATATGAATATGTGCCATACTTCGTAATGAATGAAGTCTTTTCCTGGTCCTCCGAGTTTATTTGAATTTGATTGTACCCGGAGTAGGCGCCGAGAAAAGTAAGGATCTCGTGGCCGGCCGTGGCATCGATCAAACGATCGATGTTGGGCAATGGGAATGAATCTTTAGGGCAGGACTTATTCAAATCTTTATAATCTACACACATTATCAATTTATTTCCCTTTTGGGGACTACTACTACATTAGCTAGCCACTCGGGGTATTTCACCTCCCTCATGGACCCTATTTTGAGAAGTTTTGTTACCTCGTCCTTGATAAATGCATGCTTTACCTCGGACTGAGGCCTCCTTTTTTGCTTCATCGGTTTCAACCTGGAGTCGACGCTTAGTCGATGGGTTGTTATTTTCGGCGGGATCCTTGTCATATCTAAATGGCACCAATCGATGCAATCAATGTTATCAATAAGAAATTGAATGAGGTTTTTCCTAAGTTCGGGGGTTAATCCCGTTTCCATGTGTACCTTTCAATCAGGAAGATGTTCGATCAATACGGCTTGTTCGAGCTCTTCGACTGTTGACTTTGTTGCGTCTGACGCTTCGGGGGAAATAAAGGCTCGAGGAGTGAGGAAGTCTTCTTTGTCGTCCTCGAACACTTGCTCATCGATCACCTGTCCCTCGGACTCAACCGAGGGTATAGACTGTGGTTGCTATTTGTCTTCTTACTTGTCTTTTGGCTCCTTCGAGGTGGAAGGTTTCGATGTTAGTGCTGTGTCGTGCACCGCGAACATCTCCGTTGCTGTATATTTCTCTCCATAGACTGTTTTTACACCATCCTTTGTTGGAAACTTCATCATTTGATGAAGAATTGATGGCACCGCCCTCATACTATGTATCCATGGCCTTCCAAGTAGGGCGTTGTATCTCATATCACCTTCAATGACATGAAACTTGGTATCTTGAATTGTACCGGCCACGTTGACTGGGAGGATGATTTCCCCCTTCCTTGTCTCACTCGCCATGTTGAATCCATTCAGGACTCGAGAGGTAGGTACGATTTGATCGAGCAACCCAAGCTGCTCCACAACCCTCGGAATTATATTGGCCGAGCTACCTGAATCAATGAGCACACGTTTAATTTGAACTTTATTCAATAGGAAAGAAATTACTAGTGCATCATTATGAGGTTAGGATAAGGCCTCAAGGTCTTCTTCACTGAACGTAGGAGCATCCTCGGGTATGTAGCTCCAAGTTCGCTTCTCCCTTGTGATGGATACTTTTGTTCGCTTGAATACAGGTCCCGGTGGGACGTCGACTCCTCCAATGATCATATGAATGATATTCTGCGGCTCCTCCTATTAAGTTTTCCTATTTGCATCCCTTTCTCGAAAGTAATTCTTAGCTTGGTCGTTGAGGAACTCTCGAATGTGCCCTTCATTGAATAGTCGGTCCACCGCCTCTCGAAGCTGCCTACAATACTTGGTCCTATGACCATGAGTGAAATGATATTTGCATGCTAAGTTGGGGTTCCGTTGGGAAGGATCTGACTGCATTGGCTTCGGCCACCTGGTATCTCTAATCTTGCTTATGGTTGATACGATGTCTGATGCATCGATGTTGAAGTTGTACTCTGACAATCGTGGTGCCTCCAATGGCCCCGTGTGCTTGTCGAACCCGATTTTGCTCATTAGTCCCCGGTAATTTTGGCCTCGATCCATTCTTCAATCATTTCGAAGTATGTTACGCCTTGAAGCATTTCTTCGATCTTCGACATTTGGTTGGTATCTTTCCCGGTTCGGTCTCGGCACCCTGTCTGCATTACTTGATTCTTTGGCTAATACCCTGCTTGGATATACTGAGCCTGAAGGGTCTCCCAATTGGTTGTCCTCGACCCTAATTTTTGATTGATACCTATTGTGCACATCTGCCCAAGTTACGGCGGGATACTCAATCAAATTTGCTTTAGCTGCTTCGAAGCTATTGAGCTTCGTTCATTCAAGCCCTGAGTGAAGGCTTGCACTGCCAAGTCATCGGAGACTGGTGGTAATTCCATTCGCTCCATTTGAAAACGGGACACGAACTCCGTTAGAATCTCGTTCTCTCTTTGTTTAATTTTGAAGACATTGAATTTCCTTGTAGCGACCATAATGGCACCAGCATGTGCCTTCACGAAAAGTCTGCCAACATGGCAAACAAACCTATTGAGTTCGGGGGGAGGTTATGATACCACATCATGGCCCCCTTGGATAGTGTTTCTCCAAATGTCTTCAACAAAACAGACTCAATCTCGTCGTCTTTTAAGTCATTTCCTTTTATACCACAAGTGTAGGTTGTAATATGCTCATTGGAATCTGTGGTCCCATTGTACTTCGGGATATCGCGCATCCTGAACTTCTTCGGAATGGGCTTCAGAGCCGCGCTCGGTGGAAATGGTTTCCGCACAAACTTCTTCAAATCTACACCTTCAAAATGGGGGTGCGCCCGGGATCTGGTAGACCCTCGAGTTATAGGTCTCCACTTTTTTTTTCGTTAGCTTCTATCTTCTTTTCTCCTGACACGATCCTTTTGGCGAGGTCTTCGAGCAGCTTCATAATAACGGGTTTTGTTCCTAACCCATTGTTACACGATATTTTCGGTGCTTGCTCAACTCGAGAAGCTAAATCTGTTCATGCGGTACTCAGAGTCTTCTACTGATTCAGAAGTTGAGCAATAGCCACTTGCTGTGCTCGTAACATCTCAAAAATGACTTGTAGGCTAACTTCTATTTCTTCTTGATCTGGCGTTCTTTGTGCATTAAGTTGGTCACCTCTAGGCACGCTTTCATCAGTATCAGTTTCAACATCAACATGCAAAGCATTGCGTGATCCTACATCAACGGGGATTTGCGCTGGTGCTACCCCAGGGTTTTGTGGTGGCACTCCGGCGACTGAGGCTGTTGCACTGTTCTCCCCATGGAGCTCAAGAACATTATTTCCATGTGCATTTGTTGAGCGAGACATTTTTTGACCTATAATCAAAGAATCTTGGGCAAGAAAAAGTGTTAAAAATAATTTTTGTTTTTCAGAGAACTAGCACCAAAACAATCACTATTATTTTTAGCCCTACGGTGGGCACCAAACTGTTTACCTTGAAAATGGTGTTAATAATTATATTTGATTTGTGGTTCTAAAATTATGTGATTTATTCCAATACTAGTTAATAATCAAGAATTAATAAGTGTAAGTAAGGAAAATGAGATAAACAAACCAAAGTTGTCTCAAAATTGAGGCCTCGAGCTCACTGGAACTAGGGACCCCGAGGTCTGATTATAGCAATAAATGAAGAATAATAAATGAAGAACACTTAATGAAGAACAATAAAGCTGATAAATAGTGTTGAGCATGAAAACAGCAGAGAATGTTCTATTGCAGTAAATGTTGTGTGTTACAAGAATGTTTGAGGTCCCCTTTATATAGGAGGGGTGAATCCCAACATACTACATCTCTAATTATCACAGAGAAATATTATTGGTACTACTGTATAACGGCCTTGTACTAT
Source organism: Nicotiana undulata (assembly GCA_005239495.1). Classification (NCBI taxonomy): domain Eukaryota; kingdom Viridiplantae; phylum Streptophyta; class Magnoliopsida; order Solanales; family Solanaceae; genus Nicotiana; species Nicotiana undulata. The sequence continues at coordinate 6,111 of ML250752.1, forward strand.
CTTTGCAGACCATATCAACTCTAACCACGTGTCCTTGGGAGTTTCCCGTCTTTCTATGACGGTCATTGATTTTACACTGCTTCGAGGTAGACCGCGGTGAGCCTTCGATATGCTTCCTCAAGGTATGCACTTCAGGGTCAAACTTCAGACTATACTTTGAGACTCTCGAGACCGGGCCGGGAATGCCAAAGATACCTCGATATCGGGAGCCCCGATATCGACCGTATACAGATGGTAAGTTATATACCAAGCATATTGTGGCCGAGCGCCTATGAGCGAGCCCAGAATGGCCAAGATACAGAGCCTAGTATGGCTGAGCGCCTATGAGTGAGTCTACTACGGTAGAGCAGTTACACATACTGAGCCTTATAGGGTGGGAAATCTATTTTACTTACTATATTGAGAGAGATGAGTTAGTATCAGCAGGTAAGCATATCTTCAAATTATATTTTACTCTAGGGTACTTCAGTTATTATAGTATCAGTTAAATTTCAAATTTCAGTTATCTTGTTGCCTTACATACTCGGTACATTATTTCGTACTGACGTCCCTTTTACTGGAGACGCTGTATTTCATGCCTATGGGTCCTAATAGACAGCTGGATAGACCCTCCCAATAGACAAAGTCATACATCAGCTTGGTTGGTAAGCTCCACTTCCTCGGAGTTACCAGGTTTATACCTTGGAGTCCAATTTATATGTAGGGGTTTGATGGGTAGGTCGAGGCCTTGTCCCGACCGTGATACAATTCAGTTATTCTTAGAGGCTTGTAGACGAGTCCTGTACATTTTTTATATCAATATTGTAGTTTTACTATCCGTATGTAGATGTTTAATTTGGTATTTCTGGTTGTAGACGTTATTTTCATATGATTCCGAATATGGCCTCATCGGCCCAAGTTGAGGGTTTTCCCTCTAGAATTCACAATTATAGAGTGGTACACTCGAGCCGAGTATGGCACCGGGTGCCGACCACGCCTCTTAATGTATGGGGTGTGACAAACTTGATATTAGAGCAGTTTTATCCTAGGGTCTACAAGTCGTGTCTAGTAGAGTCTTGTTTATGGGTGTGTTGTGCACCGCAATTATAAGTAGGAGGCTATAGGGCATTTAAGACTTTCACTATTTCTTCTTACTCTAGATTGTATGGTAGAGCTCAATTGTAAGATTCAAACTCCAAACTTTGATTTTATTAGTAATACAACGATACTTACATCCAGAAAGACAGTTGGTAAGAGATTGAATGTGGCTGTATAAGAGTTGAGTCAGAAGAACTCGATTTTGCATCATGCTTACGATGAGTAAATGTGAGGTCTTCAACAGATCATGTGTGTACTAAGACGTGTAAGCTTCGTGATAAAGAACCCTAAGGCATGAATATCTATCCACCTATATGGTGAAAAATAAATAAGAGAATTAGAAGGTAGACTCAACTTTCAACAAGTAAAAGAAGCAAGGTGAAGAAGGGTATGTGGTACCCAATTAGTGAAGATTATCAATATTTACAATTCAGGTAGAGAAATTTATGCATTGTGAGTTACTTTCCATAGTAACAGAGATATATACAATTGGCCACACCCATCTCAGTTATGCCTTATGGGAGATAACATTTATTGTTTAATGGAAAGACGTGACATCAGGATCCAGCTAGGGTTAGAGTTACCCAAAATTGTGGATGGATTGTTATCATTAGCTAATATTTTTGAAGGATAGTGCAAACATGGTAATAGATCTCTTTGTGAGATACCAAGATGGTGCACTCTAGAATAGAACAGTCAGATATGAATACTAGAATATTCAGAAATCTCAGAAGACAGGTACTAGAATCCTAAGGGATAAATATTTACCTTAATATGGCTCCCATCCCTAATCAAGAGAGAATGTTAGGCAACCCGAAGAGACAGTAGATAGAGCAATGGGAGCTAAAAGCAAAAGAATATCTTATTGAAGTTTTCAGAATAAGGTAATAGACAAAGATATTAGCAGGAGAATAAGAAGAGAGTAAATGATTACGAGTAAGGTATGATAAATGAGTGATAACAGTAAATCCAAATATGACAAGATGATAGAGTCTATAGTCAAGTGAAGGAAAAGAAAAATGGTGACAAACCTTTAGACCAGAAAAGAGATTTTTCCATAAAGTCATATCTTTATTTCGAGAAATGAGTTGATGACTCCAACATGATTACTAGAAGGCTAAGTTAGACCCCAGAGTAAAAGAAATTAGAATGTGCTAGTAAACAAGAAAAAAATCGAACATGATTTAGGGACCAAAGGATTTGATAATAGTCGGCATCGTGAGAATTTTAGAGATCGCTTTTCGGCAATGATAGAATGGACAGTGGAAGAATAACCTTTAAAGGTCATTCAGGAAGACGCTTCCCTCAAGCAAGCACTGTGAGCAAAGTTAAGCTTAAGAAACTAAGTGTGACAGTTACACTAGGTGTCACCCTCGTGCGTAAGAAATTCAGTTATCCCTGGTAGAGAAGGGTTACTGCAAGGCGAGTAAGAGTCATTGAAGACGTCGAAGATGAAGAGGTAAAATATTTATAGGTAAATGTTCACAGCATTAAATGTTATTACTCCCTTAAAGGGGGGAAGATGGTGTGATATGGTATTAAGTCAAATTTATTTAGTTCAAGTAGCTATGGAATAGTAAAGAAAGAATGTGGTAAAAAGGCAAAAGGAATGAGATTGCATTAATTCAGATCCTACAGATATGTTACGACTCCAGAACATTATTCAAGCACGATGCCGGGGAGAGGTAGTAAGGGTTATCGACCAGGATGTTATTGATAAATAAGTGTGAATGGACACTTGATACATTAGGAGCTAGTTAAAAAGGAAAGTTAAGACAAAAGACTTAATCTAAGAGAGGTTACATACAATATAAATATGAGCATGGACTGACGAGTAGTTAGTAGCTGATCCATGAAGAGACTAGTTATGTCTAGACAAGATGTCTCACTTAAATCAGCAAATCATGCAAGATAAACGTAGCAAAGCCCAGCACAGTAAATTCAGTGTCACATATATGCCATTGTAATCCTTGAGAAATATTCAGATAGTAGTTCGAGTAGTTAAAGGTACCGTACAAGTATTACAGAAACAAAAGAGGGTGACACTGGGGAGATAGTAAAAATTTTAGTTCAGAAGTAACCCTACGAGCACAAGGGCACAGAAATAGGTAACTAGGGGTAATTATAGACAAGTAAGTACACCAAAATTTTCGTCGGGTATACGATGTAAAAAGCTCCCAGCTTTACATGAGTCAGACGGTCTTCCCTAAGTGCTACAACGAAAGACTAGCTGAGAAAATAAGGAAGTAGGCTTCAACGTAAGCATAGTGACCTTAAGAGAAATGATCTTGAAACAACAATCTCACTACAACATTGCATGCATTCCATAAGAATGTGGCACCTATCGTGACCAATGAACGAGTAGTAAAACCAAAAGTAATATTTTAGATCATATGAGTTGCACAAAATTCTAATAGGTGTGGTCACTAAGATAAGCCAAGTACTGATGCAACAAGTGGCAGAACAACCAGGAAAGGTAATTGCTTACTTTTAAAGAAAGTTGAAACGACAAGAAAGGAATTATTCGATCAATGACCTAGAGATAGTTACATTATGAATGAACTTAAGATTTTTTTTGAGTATTATCCATGCAGCATATATGTTGACATTCCTACAGCTATAGGAGACTCCGGTATAAGATAAAAGAAAAAATTGAGTCCACCTCATAGACAAAGGCTTAAATTGTTAGAAGATTATATTATGGATGTTCCATGGCATCCCCCAAAGGCGAAAGTAATAACGAATACTCTAAGCCTCAAATCAGAAGATAGCTTAAGCCTACTTAAAGATTGAGAGAGAAGAGGAAACTAACGAGTTACATCAGGTAAGTGAATCAGGAGTTTGATGTTAGACCAATATAATTATAGAAATCATGATCTAGAACATTGCAAAATCACTCTTAACATCAGAGGTACAAGAAAGATAGTACAACAACCATATTCTATAACAGCTATATAATAAAGCCAGTTAAAAAATTACCAGCCTCATAAGGAGTAAGTATGAAGCTCTCGTCGGATTGTGTATGCACTAGAGGTGTAAGTTTATAGTAGAGCTTCAAGTTGTGGATGTGAATTCTACCTATGTGGTAGGGAGGTTATGAAAGAAACAAAAGATACAATGCTAGAAAAGCTAAGTAAGGTAAAGTTTAAGAAGGTACGAGATGCTCAATTGTAGAAGGTTGTGAATAGTCCATACTTCATATAGAGGGCTAGAAGCGTCGTGATTCAGTATCAACAAATGATAGTTGTGTCATCAATGAAATATCTTCTAGCCTATGGTTTCTAAGTACCGAGAGGTCTAGTTAAGAGAGTAAATAAGATTTAGAGACGATTTGATGTCTCTCTTGAAGTTCCAGAATAACATAAGGAAATTTATGGTGCTAGCAAGCTAAAGGTGTTTAACCAAAGAATTAGATCCTTTGACTAAAGCTATTTTTAGGATAAACTCGGGTTTCTGATAATCAAGGAAATAATGATAAGTACAAAAGGAATAAATAAATGGACAGTGATATGATGCGCAGAAAAATAAAGTGTATTGTACTCCTTGTTCAGATGCCCTTTACAAGTTATATTATCTTCCCTTATATATGGAATTTCTTAATATAACGTCTACCTCTTGATCGTTCATTAATGACTAATTATTACATTAATGGGACGTTACAAAGAGTAACCGTAACTGTTGCATGAAGTTTGTGTAACGTGTGAGTCATTAATTGAGGATCTTTGAATCTGCCCGTAGCTTTGTCCAGATTCATTCTGACCGTGTCTCTTCCTTGTCTCAATTAGGCTGAGTTTCCCTTAGCTGATTACCCCGTAGGTTTATTGATCCGTGCCTCTTTGTTCCGTACCTATTTATAGAATCATATCCAGCTGTCAGGTTTTCTTTGGTCCACGTAGCCGGCTGAGTCACAAAGGATTATCATACGTGTGAAACTTTTTTTTCCAATACAGATAGTCCCCCCACTTACCATTTATTTATCGATTAATATTTGGTAAGTGGATACGCATTTATGGCGGGAATAGTTTGCCGCTGCTTTACCTCGAAACATTGTATCCTTCTTTGAACATAGGCGACACCTGTCACTTCCATTTAATTCTCCAGCCACGTGTTCCCTCCGGATTGGTTATGCAGTTACTCGGCGCCTTTTAGGGCTTTTTGCGGCTGCATCAGTCACGAAGTGACACCTTCAATTATGACCTTTCTCATCATTGTTTTTTTTCCATGTTTGACGGTTGTCTTCAAGTATAAATACCTCTTTTCTTTTCTTTTCTTCCACGAAACACTTTCTAACTTGTCTCTTTTATTTGTAAAGAATTTCTTCTTGTCTTCGTAAACATGTCTACTTCGAACCAATCTAAAGGCGTGACAGACGTCGAGAATTTGACACCTTCTTCTGTTCCGACTCGGAGTCGGAGGGATGGTAGACTGAGGAGTTTAAGCTCTACTCCTTCGAGAGGCTCTTCTTCTTCCCAGATTGTTTCCCCTCCTTCTGCTAGGTATTTAGAGTCTCCAAGAGCTAAGGCTTCCAGGTCTTGGTCCAGGGGTATAGAACATCATGAACCCCTACGCGAACCACGAGTGGATGAAATCATTCCTGCTGAGTTTACCTTCACTAGGGATAGTCAGGTCCTCATAGATCAGTCGTTATTCCGTGATAGTGTTGATAGGTATCCCACTCTTATTACTGAAGGTTTGATTCCCCTTGTTCGCAGGGAATGTTCTTGAGAGTCTGATTTTCCCATTGTTATTCCAAATAGCAATCAAAGAATAACGTCTTACAAGACGGGGCATTCTTTTGTTTACACCTACCCTTTCACTCTAGGGTTTAGACCTCATATTGATCCAGTCATCTGTCACGCCCCAAAACTGAGGGACACGACCGGCGCTCGACCGGGTAGCCCCAGTCAAGCGGACCTGGGTTTCCTTTTCCCATCCCATGTATTACCCCATGATCCCAATGTACATTATTCAATTAAAATTTAACCACATTCTTACAACCTGGAATTATATCGTAGATTTCTGTCATTACCCACAGGTGGTACAATACTTACAAAATATACATAACACACAATTTTACTTTACGTGGTCTACAAGTTATACTGCCCAAAATACATATGTACAAAACCCACATTTCCTGTCTACAGAGCCTCTAAGAGTACGAAGGAGTTATATAATTCTTGCCGGTAACAAGGCTCCGGCTATACCTTACACAAATACCAAAATGAAAATCCGGAAGAAGAGGTGGCATGATCCACACAGTGCCCCGAGAGGGGAAAGGGGCTCACCTAAGCAGCTGATGGGACGTAGAGGAGGCACTACTGTCGGTGGGCTAGAGTACCTGCTATAGAACCACCTACAATCATCACAAGAATGTAGCGCCCCCGGCAAAAGGGACGTCAGTACATTTGAATTGTACTGGTATGTATGAACAAACTTTATCCCAAGTACAATCAACCAATATTACGGATAAGAAATAAGGCAACAATAGGACCTACAATCAAAACACACGGAAAGTGACAATCAAAATCAACAACTTTACAATCTCTCCCTTTTTCCCCTTTCTAACACCACAATATTCACGAGTTTCATAATTTTCATATCAATAGTTATAACGATCACTTTTCCACCCTTGTTACCTCGGCCACCCTTATCACCACAACCCACACCTTATTACTTCGTGTTGCGGCGCGCAACCCGACCCCACCTGACAATTCATATTTCATAGCAACAATGCCAACAATTTCATCACAAGGGCCTTCCTTTCAAAGATCACAGTTTCAACATTTACCATTTAGGCTCAAAGCACCCCAAACTTTCATCATGAAGCAATTTATGCACAAGGTGTTGCCATAACCGTTCAACTTATTTACAATGCTTCATATCAATAACTTTAAACAATTACCATCTTTGCACATAAAAAGTTGGGCATGCCAAGTCACAATTCAAAATCTCATCTAACACAGTGGGGTAGAAATCAACTAGACAATCAATTCACATATTTCCATGTAAGTGCACATACCGTATGCTTACCACAGCAAGAGGGATTTTACAAGGATTAAAGTTAGCCATACATACCTTGTGTCGAATTTCTCCCTTTTTAATTTCTATCACAAATCACCGGACCATCAAGCAACGTCAATCTAATTCATAAGGCAACACATTCATCTTAGAATTGGGAATCATGAACACAATTCGAACTCGCTTAGGCATTTTATCGAATGCTATATGACCCCCTTAAATTTCTAACCCCTTCTTTGTGCATATTTACCCTAACCCACTCCCTTTTACTAGATTATGACAATAAATGAACATGCATGCAAGGTTCCTCACTTTTATCTTCAAGAACTCCTTTAGGGGAGTTCTACTTATTAACCAAAAATCTGGAAATTTAAGGGAGATGGGGTGGAGACTTACCTCTTTAAGTGAAGAAGACAATAACTCGAAAATTCCCGGGCTTGAGTGATTGAGGAAAACCAAAAGGATGATGAAACCCCTTTCTCTCAAGAACTCTCTTCTTTTCTCTCTCTATTCTTAGTCAGAAAATGGTTAAAAACGAAGGGGAGGGGTGTTTTAATGAACTGGGGGTCGGGTTTTAAAATTAGAAAAATTAGGAGTCCAACACAGGAATGCAGTCAGGAATGCGATCGCATTCCTGACATGCGGTCCGTAGAGACGACCGCATAGTGGCCCTCTAGGTGGGATAAAAATAAAAACACACTGTGCAGGTATGCAACCACTATGAGGTCCGCATACACGTTATGCGATCGCATAGTGCGTCGCATAACCTCCCTCACAAAAATCAAAGGCAAGAATTCGACAACTATGCGGTCCGCTGAACCGAAATGCGATCGCATAATGGACCGCATAGTTGCCTTCAAATTGGGCAGTGTCCTGCCCAGGTATGCGACCATTATGCGGTCCGCATACCCGTTATGCAATCGCATAGCGTGTCGTATAACGCCCAACTGCTGGAAAATTTTATTCTTTCAAATTTCGGGGTACTTTTACACAATCAAGGTCCATTTTAAGAATTTCTACAGATATAACAACTCGGGGACTTATTCGGGCATTATTTTAAACAAGAAATTTTACGGGTCTTTACATCATCATTGAATTTTGTCGTTTCTTCAACATTTTCTTAGGACAAGTTTGTCCTCTTGTGTGGCGGGTGTTCACGTGTCTTAGATGTTTAGCTTCTTTAGCCTCGGTTCCTTTTACCTTTAATCACCTCATTCATCTTTATTCTCCTACCTTATTTCGTCAAGGGGTTTAAATCTGGTTGCTAAGAGAAAAAGAATGTTGGTAACCCCTGATGACGATTAGGATAGAGGTTGGTACCTTCGGTACATTGTTGTGCCCACTGCTGGTTTAGTGGGCGAGGAAAATCTTCCCTTCCCTGAGAAGTGGAATCATGCACGTGAGTACATTTTAGCTCACATTTGTTATTTTTCTTCTCTTTGCTTTAAGTGTTTTATTAACACCGTAGCTATTTTCTTCTTCTTTCAGCAATCATGGGTACTGTTGAGAATGTCTCCAGTATCCATGATTGGGTAGAAAAGTTATTGTCGGTTGCTCCATTAGAGGAAAGATCTTGGAAGTACTTCTCCGGGAAGTACGGTTGGAAAGTGAAGACTCACGGTAAGTGAAACTTTTTTTTTTGCTTCTTTTCCTTACTCGAGCTTCTTTTTCTTCGTTTGTTTAACCTTTTTTCTTTTGACAGGGTATTCTGCTCGGGGGGTGTCTGCTGCATCCATTCTGAAGATGTCTTTGGCTCAGGCCCAGGAGATTGTTACTGGTTCCTCTTCTTCAAAGAGGAAAGTTAGTGGGTCTAGGACCTTAGAAGAAGAAGAAGAGGAGGATGGCACTTTGGTTCACAGGTCACGTAGAAGAAGGGTGGTCTCATACGATAAGTCTACACCCGTGGCAGTGTCTTCCATGCCTGATGTCAGATCTTCTATCTCTGAGGATTCTTCTTCTTCTCTTGCACATGATTCTGTGGATCATCTATTCCGCGAAGGGTTTGGCCCTGCTGCTAATGAGGCGCCTCTGGCTGTTTTTGCTCCCTCCTTTAGAGAAATCTCTTCGTCTGTTCCGGCTATTTCTTCTACTCCTTTGGCCATTTCTTCTCCTGCTGCTACCTTGCCCGTGGATTTCTCAACTCCTCAAGTTTCCGTGCCTGAGACTTCTTCAGCTCCACAAATTTCATTGCCTGTGGCTCCTTCATCTCAGCCTGCATTTGTGCCTCCTATTAGAGAAGTAGGGTCTTCTAGTAGAGAGATGAGGCAGGTGCTAATTAAGGTTCCGGCTGATGGGAGCCCTTTTAAGAAATCCGGCCAACCTGAAGTGTGGCTGAAGCCTTTGATTGGCCCAACAGAGAGGACCAAGCTAGATAGTCACAGTTCTCTTACCTGGGCTAATGAGGTTGTACATTCCTCCTTGAAGGTAACGTTCATTCTTTTGTATCTCATTCTCATATATGTAATTACCGTATCTAATTGATTTTCTTTTTGTAGATCAATCTCATAGGCACAGAACTCATAAAGAGGATTTCTAACACGGAACAAGAGCTAAAGGAGTGGTATGCTGAAGCTGGGAATTGGAAGGGGCAATATGAAAGCCTGAGGCTCGACATGGAAGCCTTAGAAGAAGAAAAGTGTACCTTGGAGCGGCAGATGAGAGTCGTGGCTGCGGAGTTGGCAGTGGAGAAGGCTTCTTCTAACCAAGCGGACAAAGACAAGAGCATTCTTGAGTCTTCGTTTGCTGAGCAATTATCCCGTGCCTCGGAAGAAGTTAGGAGCTTGAAAGCCTTGCTGGAGCAGAAGGAGGAATACTCAGGCGATCTTGTGTAGTCACTCACCCAGACTCAGGAGGATCTTCGCATTGCTTTAGACAAAATCCAATCCCGGGAGGAGTCAATTGTACCTTTGAGGGCTACCCATGAAGCTGCTGAAGCTGAGAAGGATGGGCTAAGAGCTGAGCTTCAGGTATGGGAGAGAGATTATGAAACTCTCGAAGAGGCGGCAGCTGTCGATGTTAGTTGGGCGTACATGAATTCTTACCTCGATACATTGACGGAAATGAGTCGGGGAGATTTTGACCTTAACGCTGAAATTTCTAAAACCAAGGAAGCCATTGAAAAGGCTCAACAAGGTTTGAATCTTTCCCCACCTGAAGGTGAGACTCCTGCTGTCCGAGCCTCTTCGTCCCAAGCTTCTCTTACCCCCTCTATTGATGAAGAAGTCAATCCCCCTCCTCAAGAAGATTAAGATGTTAGTTCACCCCTCTTATTTTTTATTTGATTGGTGGTTACCCCCAGCTCCATTGGGGGTAAATTTGGATCTTTTAAAGTCCCCAACTGACAACTTAGGGGCACCCTAATGTATAGAAACTATATGCGGCTAAGCATTAGTTAATACTTAGTTCTTACTTAGTTGTTTTTCATTAATAACTGCAAGTATGATTTTTTTGCTTCGTGTTTTTTTTTCACTCTTAGTCTTTTGCATGTTTAATTTTCGAGGTTTTTGTTTTACCTCTGAGTTTTTGCATAAAGATGCTAAAATAATTCGTACCTTTTCATAGTAGGCACGATGTTGCATATAAAATGCGACCCTTTTTGTTGTAGGCATTATTTATGAAAGAGGGCCCTTTTTTGATCTACACTTAATGAAGAAGACGTCTCAACTTCATAATGGTGTAATAATGCAATAGAGTGATAGGAAGTTTTCACACGTTTAAGAATGTTTCTGAGGAAAGTTTTTGTTTGAACTTCCACAACATTTTACATGTGTTTGATTATCGTCTAAAACTCATGTTGCAACTGTTTTCTTTTAACAGATTTGATACACTTGTATTTCGTAAATGTTTTTTTATACGTAATAGGTTTTTTGAGTTAATACAAGAGAGTAACTATTTTTCGTTCGTAACAATTTTTATTTAGGTTGGGACTTTCACCCGTAACTGTTTTTGTTATAACAGTTTTTAATAAGTACGAGGGAAATGCGCTTACATCCGTAACTGTTTTAAATAACAGTTTTCTGAACAAGTACAAGTATTTTGATCTTTCATTCGTAACTATTTTATTTGATAACAGTTTTCTATATGAGTACAGATATTTCATAACTGTTTTTAGTTACAACAGTTTTTGAATGAGTACAATGATGATGATCTTTTATCCTTAACTGTTTTTTGGTTACAACAACTTTCTTTTTTGTAAGTACAAAGATGTGCATTTCTTTCTCGTAGATAACATTTTGCCTTTTAACCTGAACATGTTCGAAGGTTGCCTTGATTAGGCTTTGTGTTTGAGTCTTTGGATCTTTCGATTTTGCTCGTATCAGTTGACTTGTTGGGTAGATGGATCTTCAGGCTCGATCTTTGACCTTTTGATAGTCTTCTTTGCTTCGTCTTAGCTTTCCATACTGTATAGTCCCCCAAGTGTTTGAGATTTGAAGAATGAAATCTCGAGCAATTGACTATTCCTTCCCTGTGGTCCTTTTCCTGAAAAGGAAAAACATACGGGACTCGAAGGTATATAGTTTTTAGATGATGACTGTTTAACCCCTTTAAAACGTCCATCGGAAAGTGTAACCCTAGACCGGGAATTCAGTTACTTCCTCGCGTCTTTGCAGGTCTAATATCATCATCTGGTGATGGGTTAGCTTTATTGCCATCATCTAAAAAGGTTAGTAAAATTTTAAATGTTCAAAATAAAATGGAACGTGTGATACCTGATCGGGGGTACTTCTTTTCCTTAGAAGTAGTACTTCTTCCAGTGGATGGCATTCCAACTTGTTGGTAGTATTCTGCCGTCCATAGCTTCCAGTTCGTAGGCGCCCTTCCCCGCTATGCCTCGGACTTTATAGGGTCCTTCCCAATTTGGACTTAGTTTTCCTGTGCCTGCTTCTCTCGTTGATTGAAAGACTTTTTTGAGGACCAAGTCCCCAATATTGAAGTATCTGAGATGAGCTTTACGATTGTAATAACGCTCTATGATTTGGTTTTAAGCTGCCATCCGTATTAGTGATGCTTCTCTTCTTTGTTCGAGTAAGTCCAGATTAATGCTCAATTCATTATTGTTTTCATCCTCCGTGGCTGTTGTAAACCTTATGCTTGGTTCGCCAATTTCCACGGGTATTAAGGCTTCTAAGCCATAGAAAAGTGCGAACGGAGTTTCTCCCATGGCTGTTTTTGAAGTTGTTCTGTATGCCCATAATACCGCTGGTAACTCATCAGGCCAATTTCCTTTGGCTTTTGCTAGTCGCTTTTTTAGATTGTTGATGATGGCTTTATTTGTCGACTCAGCTTGACCGTTAGCCACGGGGTGATATGGCGTAGAAGTAATCCGTTTGATTTTCCAGCTTTCAAAGAATTCTGTGATTTGCGAGCTTGTGAATTGTGGGCCATTATCACACACGATCTCCTTCGGTATTCCAAAGAGGCATATTATGTTTTGCCATAAGAAGCTTTTAACTTCCTTTTCTCGCACCTGTTTGAAAGCTTCTGCCTTTACCCATTTTGTAAAATAGTCGGTTAGCACTAGTAAAAATTGTACCTGTCCTTTAGTTGTGGGAAGAGGTCCCACTATGTCCATACCCCACTTTATGAAGGGCCATAGGGATATTATTGGATGCAATAATTCCGCGGGTCGATGCATGTTATTGGCAAACCTTTGACATCTGTTGCATTTGGATACGAAGTTCTCAGCTTCTTCTTCCATCATAGGCCAATAGTACCTAGCTATGATTAGGGGTTTTACCAAGGATCTCGCCCCTGCGTGATTTCCACAGTGTCCTTCGTGGACTTCTTTCATCACGAACTTTGTCTGGTTAGGTCCGAGGCATTTTTCTAGGGGACCTCCTAAAATCTTGCGATATAATGAGTTGCGAATGAGCCAGTACTGTGCAGCTTTGCGGCGAAGTGCTTGAGCTACTTTTTTGTCTTCAGGTACGGTGCCATTCCGCAAAAAACTTAAGATTTCGTTTCTCCAATCCCAGGTTAAATTGTTGAAAGTTACCTCATTTCTTTCTTGGTCGATCGCTGAATGGAATAGATGAATGACAATTGCATTGTCTTTGTTTATTACTTCCGTGACTGCTGCGAGATTAGCTAATGCATTCGCTTCTGCATTTTCCTCTCTAGGTATTTGTATTACCTTCCACGTTTTGAATTGTCTCACGAGTTCTCGTGCCTTTTCCAAATATTATTGCATCCGAGTCTCTCGAGCGATGTAAGTCCCCTGCATCTGATTTACTACCAGTTGGGAGTCGCTTTTGATTACTATTTGCTCGATTGAAAGTTCTCGTGCAAGTTCTAGTCCTGCAATGAGGACTTCGTACTCTGCTTCATTGTTAGTTATAGGATAACATTTGATAGCCTGTCGTTTCTTTTCACCCGTGGGTGATATTAAGACTATGCACAATCATGCATCTTTTATATTGGAAGAACCATCGATAAATAGGGTCCATAGACCTGGATTAGCACCGTTAAAGAGTTGTAACTCTTTTTCCACTTTAGGGACAATGCTATTACTAAAGTCAACGACAAAATCAGCTAAGATCTGAGATTTAATTGCAGTACTAGGCTGATATACTATTTCATGCTCACTTAATTCTATGGCCCACTTGGCTAATCTTCCTGATAGTTCTTGTTTATGTAGTATGTTTCTTAATGGATACGAGGTGAAAATTATGATTGGATGACATTGAAAGTATGACCTTAATTTTCTAGATGCCATGATTAGAGCTAAGGATAACTTTTCTAGATGTGGATATCTAGTTTCAGCATCTAGTAACATCTTGCTTACATAATAAATAGGAGATTGTTTACCTTTATTCTCCCTTACAAATACTTCACTTACAGCAATTTCCGAAACGGCAAGGTAGACGTACAACCTCTCCCCCTCCTTTGGCTTTGACAGCAACCGAGGTTTTGATAGATAAGCCTTTAGGTCTTTGAGAGCCTGTTGACATTCTTCAGTCCATTCGAACCGATTTTGCTTTTTGAGAACCGAAAAGAATTCAAAACTTTTTTCGGAAGATCTGAAAATAAATCTTCCCAAGGCTGCAATTCTTCCCGTTAGTCTTTGAACTTCTTTTTTGTTTGTTAGTATATCAGGTATTTCTTCTATAGCTTTAATCTGAGCAAGATTTACCTCTATTCCTCTGTTTGATACAAGGAAACCCAAATATTTACCTGATTCGACGTCAAAAGCACATTTTTCGAGATTTAACTTCATATTATACCTGCATAAAATTTCAAAGGTAATAGAGAGGTGCTGGAAATGTTCTTCCGCCCGTGTTGATTTTACCAGCATGTCATATATGTACACTTCCATCGTCTTCCCCAGATGTTTTTGGAACATCTTGGTCACTAGCCTTTGATACGTGGCTCCCGCATTATTTAAGCCAAAAGGCATGACTTAATAACAATAAGTCCCCCTGTTTGTAATGAAGGAGGTTTTTTCCTCGTCTAAGGGATCCATTTTGATCTGATTATAACCAGAATACGCATCTAGAAAGCTTAACAATTCATGACATGCGATGGCATCAATCATTTGATCTATGTGCGGTAGTGGGAATGAATCTTTGGGGCATGCTTTATTTAAGTCAGTATAATATACACATACTCTCCATTTACCATTCTTTTTAGGTACTACCATAGTGTTAGCTAGCCAGTTAGGGTATGTTACCTCATGTATTGAGCCAATTTTCAAGAGTTTCTGTACCTCTTCGTCAATCACTTGGTTCTTGAATGGTCTTTGCTTTCTTTTCTTCTTCTTAACAGATACGAAAGATGGATCTTCATTTAGTTTATGAGTCATCACTTCTGGTGGGATACCTGTCATATCTGAATGGGACCACGCAAAGCAATCTGCATTAGTCTGTAAATAATCAATTAACTTACCTTTTCGATTGGGGCTCAGCCTCATGCCTATATGCACTTTCTGTTCAGGTTTTTGTTCGAACAATGGAACAACTTCGAGCTCTTCCGTAGTTGTTTTGATGCGTTCCTCTTCATCCGGTTCTTGGATGACATCAGGTCTGGAATCTACGTTCGTGTGATCCAATGCATCTTCCGTGGTGACTAGATTTACCTTCTCGTGAGTATCTCCTTCCGTATCTGTTAGAACACTCACCTCTTTTGTATCTGTTGTAAACATCATTCCACTTTGTACCTGGGAATTCTCTCAAGATTTCTTTGAGTCTCCTCGTGGCTTCTGAGCTTTTGTCATTTAGGTTACTTGAAAATGCCATGGCTGCCCAATTATCAGGCACCCGTGGTAGTTGCATTCTTTCTCGCTGGAACCTGTCTACAAATTCACGGAGTAGTTCCGTGTCTCCTTGATTTATTTTAAATATGTCCTCCATTCTTTTCCCGACTTTTTGTGCACCGGAGTGTGCTTTTATGAAAGAATCTACAAGCTCAACAAAAGAATCAATTGAATTTTCATACCAGGTTAGGGCTCCTTTGGTAAGAGTCTCTCCGAATTTTTTTACAAGGATTGATTCAATATCTTGATTTGTTAAGTCGTTGGCCTTTACTCCGGTGGTAAAAGCAGTCACATGGTCGATTCGATCATTTTGTTCCTTCACCTGATAGGAACGTCAGGCATTTTAAAATTCTTGGGTATAGGCAAGGGTGTTGCGCTTGGTTTCCAAGGTTGTTTAGAATATCTATCAACATCAATGCCTTTGATAACAGGTGGTACTCCACGAATTTGCTCGATTCGCTTTTTTTGTTCCTTCACCTGATAGGAACGTCAGGCATTTTAAAATTCTTGGGTATAGGCAAGGGTGTTGCGCTTGGTTTCCAAGGTTGTTTAGAATATCTATCAACATCAATGCCTTTGATAACAGGTGGTACTCCACGAATTTGCTCGATTCGATTTTTTTGTTCCTTCACCTGTTTCAACAAGGTTGGTAGTAAATTTTGTAATTCAGGGTTATTAGTCATACCTGGTCTCATTTCGAGAGATTTGTTAGGAGTGTCATCCCTTGCTGAGTTTACCAACCCAGACAGAGGATTTTCCACGGTAATTGTGTTATTAAGAGGTGGTGTCAGTGATGCAGGTGATGTCACTGGTAATCCCCTTGCAAATTCTTGCAAAGCTTGACTCACGTGCTCTATAATCATTTGCTTTACATGATCCTGTTCTACTGTTTGATCATTGTTGTTGTTATCATTGTTGTTGTTGGATCTCTCTTGGGATTGTTCCCTTGGGGATGAAAGAGGTGATGGAATCCTATCTCTCTGTTGGTTATTGTCGTTGGGATTCGACATAGTTCAGAGGATATCGCTTTGAATATCAAACAAAGATTATCAGATTCCCGGTAACGGAACCAATTTGTTTAACCAAAGAATTAGATCCTTTGACTAAAGCTATTTTTAGGATAAACTCGGGTTTCCGATAATCAAGGAAATAATGATAAGTAAAAAAGGAATAAATACATGGACAATGATATGATGCACAGAAAAATAAAGTGTATTGTACTCCATATTCAGATGCCCTTTACAAGTTATATTCTCTTCCCTTATATAGGGAATTTCTTAATATAACGTTTACCTCTTACAATGATCGCTCATTAATGACTAATTATTACATTAATAGGACGTTGCAAAGAGTAACTGTGATTGTTGCGTGAAGGTTGTGTAACGTGTGAGTCATTAATTTAGGATCTCTGAATCTGCCCGTAGCTTTGTCTGGATTCATTCTGAACGTGTCTCTTCCTTGTCTCAATTAGGCTGAGTTTACCGTAGCTGATTACCCCGTAGGTTTATTGATTTGTGCCTCTTTGTTCTGTACCTCCTTATAGAATCATATCGAGCTGTCAGGTTTTCCTTGGTCCACGTAGCCGGCTGAGTCACCAAGGATTATCATACGTGTGAAACTCTTTTTTACCAATACAAAAGGAAGGTTGCGAGTAGTATAAATAGATATGTGTAGGTCATAAGCTAAAGTATGGTAGAGCAAAAAGGTTTTAGGTATACATGAGTAAGGATAAGAAAAGGTGAATGGGAAGGTGACGAGAATAGGTAAGGCCTTAGGATTAAGCCCATAAAAACAAGAGAGCTGATGGTTCCTGTAAGTTATAGAGAGCCTTGTATAACCGGAATAAACTCGGAGGAGTTTAAGACTAGGGGAATTTGGAAAAGAGGGAATATTGCCCTAGTAGTAGAATAAGGGTGTAATTGTGATAAACAATAAGTGGATGACATTTAGGCCTTCGATTGAGTAATGATTTAGAGAAAAAGGGATTTCATGAATTGCATCGGATTATAATACCCCTCCATAATATGAACTACCTTGAGATGATATTAAATATAGTTAATGAACTATTGTATCGTCCTTAGGTGGATCAGGAAAATAACTTCAGATGTTCCCTAATGAGACATGATCCCTAAGGACAACGTATTACATAAGAGGTTTCAAGTTATCAATGGTAGATTATAGATCAACATTAAGGTGAATCAACAATAGGCAGATAAAATTTCCAAATTATGAAATGAGATTAGGTCGACATTTTTAAGATGAATAGTAATGAGGAAGAATTAAAGGACTTAGATTTATACATATAGGATAACCACCGAGAGGGTAACTTGGAGTTGGTTAGAAAACCTCAGTAATAATAAACTTAAGTGAGTATTATGGTATAGTATGACATACCTAGATGTAGTAAATTCATAAGGATAGATAACTGAGGCTATAGCAATAGTCGTAAGTTTGACAAAGTACCAAGTGAAGGACTTCAGTACACCTATAGATGCCTAGAGGGACAACTTATCATAGTTCTGTATATGTTCACAAAGTGAGGCCTAGAGATTGGATAAAAGCTGAAGGAAAAAGGAAAGAATAGTCGCATAGGCGCACATACAGGAATAGAGTCGTACAGGCTGCACGACAGAGGTAGAAACACTAATGAGATTAGAAGAATTCCGACCACAGGTCGTGGTGCGAGAAAGAGGCCTAAATGGGGGAATGCACTAGGCTTTGGGTTTATTCATAGAATAGTTAGCGAGATGTCAAGGACAATACTAAATTATTAGTAAGAGCTATAAGTTATGAGACTGATAAGCGCATTAGTCAATATTCGAGGATGAATGTTCCAAAGGGGGGAAATATGTTACACCCCATGTTTTCGTACGTAAGAGTACGTCATAAGTCAATTGATGTAAGCTCAGAAATGAGATCATCTTTGAAAGAACACAAAGTAAGTTAATAATTTTACCATGGAGGTTACAAATATTGAGGATCATGAACAACAAGTACAAAGAGGATTGGAAGGTTCAGAATCTAAGGAATTGAAGAAAATAAGTTTCGTCGAAAGTCGACAAGTTGGGAATGTTATAACTTGTACTTTTGGGGTGAGACTAGGGTACTCAAAATGATAAGGAGGTTATGTTAAGAGTTATTCTTGTCATATGATAGTCGTGTGTTATGTTTTGAAGTCAAGCGGGTTGTGGAACAAAAGTTGGCAAAGATCATCACAAGTTACATTCATAAGTTTTAATGATATTAGATCAAATGTAACTGCAATATTATCCCAATTACTTAGAGTTATGGGGTGTTCCGCCCATAAAATTGAAGATACGCGAGTCTATTTCTAAATCATTAAAATGTTTGTCAGTGATCCATCAGGGTAGATAGATATATGCGTTTTACGAGACTGCGCAAGCTGCTAGGTGACAAGTAGGTGTGTCACCTGCTTGCTTAAATGAAAGTCTGAAAATGGGCCAATTCGGGTCGTCCAAGAGACATTTTAATGGCCTGTTTCGTTCATATAATACACTGATAAGAGGGCACAATAACCATACCTAAACCCCTGGAAACATCCTCCCAAACATTGCACACAAACCCTAATTGAATTTCTCTCCTTTTCAAAGTCTAGTTGGAGGAAAAACCTTGAGTTTGAAGAACCAAGATAGGAGCTTAGTTATTCAACAAATAAGGTAAGTTAATGCTCTATTCCATCCATTTTTTCTGTTGGATATGTATGGAAAGTCTTTCTATAATTGTAGAACTCACGGGACGGTAATAGGAAGTCGTGAATTCGAGTTATTCACTTGTAACAGATTGTTTTGTGAAATGTTTTGTGTATTTTGTATTGCTGTTGGATTGCGTGTTTTACTACTGTTTTATGGAGTTTTGAAGGAGGAAGGGTGTGGAGACAAACCATATAAATTCAGGGTGGTGGTCTAGTCATTCGTCGTAACAATTTCAGGTTGTTTGACACTACTACGGTGGTCGTTTTGTGTATGAAGAGATTGGGGTGTGTTGGCTTGTTTTGTAGAAGTAAGGATTATAGGAGAGATGTTGCCCATTTTAATACAAAATAAGCTTGTTGTTCGTTGTGCGATAGTTGTACCTTTATTAACTTAATGATAGTATTATTATCTTTGTTGTAGATTAAGGCGCAAAGAGGCAAGTTCAACTTGGTGACTGGAAAGATTGTGATAAGGTATGTTAAGGCTAAACCTTTCCTTCATTTTGGCATGATCCCGTAACAACATGAGTTTGATAATGGGGCATAAAGAGAAGTTCGTATTCCTGAACTTATATATATTATCCTAGTCTCATAAGTTATAGTATTATACCTTATCAGGACTTCATATTCAGTTTAGTATTGTCTTCTTTCATCTAAGAGAGCAAAGAGAGAGTGTGTGTGTGTGTATATATATACATTATTACAGTATTTTCACTACCATCGAGCTTTAATCGGTAGGTAGGCCCTATTGGGAAACCTCTTATCAGATGGTAAGTTATATACCAAGCCTATTGTGGTCGAGCGCCTATGAATGAGCCCAAAATGGCCGAGATACAGAGCCTAGTAGGCTAAGCGCCTATGAGCGAGCGTACTATGGTAGAGCAGTTACACTTACCGAGCCTTATAGGGCCGGACAACTATTTTACTTACTATATTGAGAGAGATGAGTCAGTTTTAGCAGGTAAGCATATATCTTCAAATTATATTTGACTCTTAGGTACTCTCATTTATTATATCAGTTTAATTTCAAATTTCAGCTATCTTGTTGCCTTACATACTCGGCACTTTATTTCGTACTGACATCCCTTTTGCTGGGGACGCTGCATTTCATGGCTGCATGTCCTAATAGACAGCTGGATAGACCTTCCCGTCCTAATAGACAGCTGGATAGACCTTCCCGGTGGGCAAAGTCAAACATCAGCTTGGTTGGTAAGCTCCACTTCCTCGGAGTTACCAGGTCTATACCTTGGAGTCCATTTTATATATACAAGTTTGATGGGTAGGTCAAGGTCCTGTCACGTCCATGATACAATTCAGTTATTCCTAGAGTCTTGTAGACGAGTCATGTACATTTTTTATATCAGTATTGTGGCTTTACTAACCATATGTAGATGTTTAGTTTGGTATTGTTGGTTGTAGACGTTATTTTTAGATCATTCATAATATGGCCTCATCGGCCTAAGTTGAAGGTTACTCCTCTAGAGTTCACAGTTACAGAGTGGTACGCTCGGGCCGAGTATGGCACCGGTGCCGGCCATGCCTCTTCAGGTTTTGAGCGTGACAACTATTTGTTTTTATAATCTATTGCTTACTATGGGAACTGATAGAGAATCTGGTTCTCTATAAAGTTTGTTGGACTCCTAGTTTCTGTCAATTGGTATCAGAGCAGGTTCTATCTAAAAGGTTAACACCTAGAAAGGATACATGGCTGCTCCACAAAACTTCGAGGAAGGACAATCAATGTACATACCACCAAGATTCAACGGCCAATACTATGGTTGGTGGAAAACAAGAATGCATGACTTCATCATGCTTGAGGACTCAAAGTTGTGGGATGTAATCTGTGATGGACCTTTTCTTCCCATGAAAATTGTTGGTAAGGGAACAGTTACAGTCCCAAAATAAGAAAAGAGTACGACGATGTTGATAGAAAGGCTATTGAGAATAAGTTTAGGGAAAAGAAGATTCTTGTTTGTGGCATCGGAACAGATGAATACAACTGCATCTCATCTTGTTAGTCTGCGAAGGAGATTTGGGAAGCTCTTAAAATTGCCAATGAGGGAACTACTCAGGTTAAGCAACCTAAAATGGATATGCTTACTACTGAGTATGAGCTTTTCAAGATGAAGGAGGATGATTCTATTCAATATATGCACACATGTTTCACCTCCATTATCAATGAGCTTCATTCACTTGGTGAAATCATTCCAACCAACAAGCTGGTCCGGAAGATACTAAGTATTCTACCAGGTTCCTGGGAGGGCAAGGTTAATGTTATCACTGAATCCAAAGACCTACAGAAGCTGACTATTGACGAGTTTATTGGAAACCTCAAAACTTATGAGATGAAGAGAAAAAATGATCTTGAAAGAAGAGAGCCCAAGAAGGAGAAGAACCTGGTTCTCCAAGCTTCCAACAATGACTCAAGTAGTGATGGATCCGACATGGAGTATCTCACTCGAAGATTCCAAAAGATGATTCGAAAAAATGGTGGGATTCCAAAGAAAGGAAGTTCCAACATCAATTTCAAAGGAATTGATTGCTTTCATAAGTGTGGAAAGTCCGAAAACTTCATTAAAGATTGACCTCTACATAAGCTAGATCATTACAAAACCAACACTGATAAGGCGGCTAAGAGGAACCAACTCCTTGACAGGAAGTTCAAAAGAAGAGATGTTGCTGACAACATGGTGAAGTAAGCTTTGGCTGACTGAGGAAATTGCTCCAGTGAATCTGAAGGTGAAGATGACCAGGGAGATACATCTATGATGGTTGATGACAATGGATCTTCAAAATATGAGTCAATCTTTGCACTTATGGCCAAATCTGATAATGATGAGGCCAAGGAGGAAGATGAGGTAAGTTTTCTTGATTAAGAAAAAATTGATGTCTTTAGCAAATGTGTTGATTTATGCCTATCATAGCCTCATTAATGAGAAAAATGCTTTAATAGAAGAAATTGGGGACATAGAACAAGAGAGGTATGATATGGTAGTTTCCATCGTAGACTTGAAGGAAAAATTTGAAGAAGTAACTAGAGAAACTAACTTGTTTAAAAAAACAAATGAATAAATGGATGGACAACACTAAGGGTAAAGAAGTGGCTAGTGAGGCTTAACTTGAGATTGAGAGTGAGATTAAGAAAGTTAAAACAAGTCTTATTGATGAGCTTGAAAAGAATAGGCAACTTCAGGAGGATTTGAAAAGGGTAAAAATGATCTTGATAAGTCACTTAACTGTACCTGGTCCTCTGATGTAATAATGTCTATGGACAAGAGTAATTGTTGGAACAAACAAGGAATCGGGTTCCAAAAGGCTAAAACATCCTATAATCCCCATATCAAGTATGTAATTGTGGCCGATAATTGGTTGTGTACTCACTGTGGTCAAATGGGTCACTACAACGACTCTTGTAAAACGAAAATTCAGTCTTTGCATAAAAAACAAAGTTTTTGTTGAAAATTCCATTACCTGCGGAAGTAAAAGAAGCATATTCAGTGAATAAGAACTAGAATTTCCTACAGATGAGGAACCTGGTTCTTTGAAAAGAAACTATGTGTTGTTTGCATGGGCTAAAAGAAGTTTGATCCGCCTGTTCTATCATTATAAGGGACCCAAGCTAGCTTGGGTTCCTAAGTCTAATCAGTGATTTCGTGTGCAGGCTGGAGTGAGAGCTAGTAGTAAAAAAATGGTATATGGATAGCGGATGCTCTAAGCATATGACAGGACGAATGGATGATTTCCTCTCCCTCTTGGATTTCCAAGGTGGGAGTGTGACCTTTGGAAACGAAAAGAAGGGCTACATTCTTGGTATTGGCAAAATTGGCAAGATAGTCACCCATGCAATTGAAAATGTATGTACCATGTAGTGGCTTGAAATATATATTGTTGAGTGTGTCTCAAATCTCTTTGATAAGGGAAAGTTTTTGTCCAAATCTTGCACCGCCAGAGATGTCACACCCTTTTTTTCAAAACAAACTTCACTAAACCCTCTTAAAAATAAATAAAAAGATTTAGTGAAATTTGAAAGGGTTTTCAATTTTGAAAGTGACAAAAGATTGTGTTCAAAAGGATTAACTCAGAGTCACCACATGACATTTGGTTTCGGTGTGCCAGGCCACAGTTTTTAAATAATTTTTCCCTTTCAAAACACATTTGACTCTAAGACTAAGTCTGCACCAGAGTTCTAGGTAAGGGGGTTCATTTGACTCAGGGAGAAGGTGTTAGGCATTCCCCGAGTCCCGTAATTAGTACGGTTGCGTACGTGATCAAGTTAGCTTTAAAGATGTTCAGATTGAGGTAGAAAAACACAAACGAAAATAAACAATCAAAAGAGGCTCGAGGTCGTTCCCACCTAATAAAATAAAAATGACAATAAAAATAAAATCATATGTTATTCTTCCTCAAATTGTTCCGTCTTTGGCCTTCATTTACAGAATACTACGGGGCATTCCCCGGAATAAAATATATACAAACACTTCGGGGCATTCCCCTGATGAAACCATAATAAACTAAAGGGAAACGACCTGTTACCTCAAAAAATCAAACAAAATCCTAAGGCTTTCCTACCCAAGTGTGATCGGCCTAAACATGCTCCTACCGGTGAATTAATAAAAGATCTATGACAAATTCAGAACGCTAACAACTTGTGTTTTACCTCATTCCATAACAATTAGATCCAATTTTATTTTAAATCATATATCAAATTAAGCATATGATCCCAACTCAAATTTCAAATTCACTTGCGATCAATTCAATAAACATAAGAGCAAAATAATCATTCGATATTCATAGTCATCAAAGATTGAGCACAAAACACAGATAGAAAAATTCAAAATCAAAGTAAGAGATGAACCTTGATTTAAATCCAACTTCGATGTGCCGGGACTTAACAACGGACAGAACCTCAGACGAAACTCTAATTAGCACCGAAAAACTGAAAACCGGACGGAATCTCGAATCATCACCAAAAATTCAACCAAGCATGGATTCAAACCCACATTTTAATCAAATTCATCCTTGAACAAAAATGTGGAATCGGAAAGTGAAGAAGCAGAGATATATATTTTTATTTATTGATTTTTCTGATTTTCCTTTTTTGAAACTTGATTAAAAATTAACCAAACCAAAGATATTTTTATATATATTTTTTGAATCTAAACAATAAACCAAAAATCATGTTTCTCTTCCCCTCTGTTTTTTCATTTTCACTCTCCCGTTTCCCCCATTTTTGTGTGAATGATGGGTGAGGGTGGCGGCTGGCGGTTTTTCTGGTGAGGGTGGGTTTCGCTGCGACGGCAAGAGCGGCTAACGAGGGCGGAAGGTTGTGGCGGGCTGGTTGCTGTAAGGTGAGGAAGAAGGAGCGGCGACAGTGGTGGTCTCTAGGGTTGGACGGCTGGTGATAGGTAGTGGAGATGTCCGTTGGTGTCTCGGGCGAAGGGGGTGGTAAGGCCGGCGAGTTCGAGTGGTCAGTAGCGACCAGAGGGTGGAGGAGGAAGGCTGGCATGTTGCGGCGTCAGCGGCTGTTTTTTTTGTGTGTAGGAGTTAGGGTTCTTCTAGGGTTTATGTGTTATCTCTATGTATTATAGTTTAGGGTCTGTTTTTGTTATTTTCTGTTTTTTCGCTGATGGGTGTCTTGATTAAGGGTTGTCAATTGGTTCTAAAGGTTAGGAAGGTGTCTTAGGTTCTAAGGGTGTAAGATGTGTAAGGTTGTCTTTTTAATTTTATATATATATATATATATATATATAT
Organism: Nicotiana undulata; assembly: GCA_005239495.1. Taxonomy (NCBI): domain Eukaryota; kingdom Viridiplantae; phylum Streptophyta; class Magnoliopsida; order Solanales; family Solanaceae; genus Nicotiana; species Nicotiana undulata. The sequence goes on from ML250752.1 coordinate 30,920, forward strand.
ATATATATATATATATATATATATATAATACTCACTAATAAGGTTAATAATAGTGTAGAAAAANCATTTAAATATTTAGTTTAGACCTAATATCGCTATTTTAACTCATTTTGACTTTTTGCTTTATTTTATTAAAAAGAATGAAAACTACAAAAAATACTTTCCTTTATAGTCTTGACATATCTAATTATTTCTGGTTTATCTTACATTTTATAAAATTAAAAATAACTAAAATAGTCTTGACATTTTGTTCTTCAAAAGACAAAAAGGCAATGCTTCAAAAATATTCTTTACATAGTTTAGTTATTAGTACTAATTATTTAATAGTATTTTGATTTCTTTAGTATAGCTAATTTATTTATTTTTTTAGTAATTTTACAGATAATTAAAATATCTTACTTATGAAAATTGAAAACCACAAAAAATAGTCACATGATTAAGGTTTTACTACACTATTATTAACCTTATTAGTTAGTATTATATATATATATATATATATATAATACTAACTAATAAGGTTAATAATAGTGTAGTAAAACCTTAATCATGTGACTATTTTTTGTGGTTTTCAATTTTCATAAGTAAGATATTTTAATTATCTGTAAAATTACTAAAAAAATAAATAAATTAGCTATACTAAAGAAATCAAAATACTATTAAATAATTAGTACTAATAACTAAACTATGTAAAGAATATTTTTGAAGCATTGCCTTTTTGTCTTTTGAAGAACAAAATGTCAAGACTATTTTAGTTATTTTTAATTTTATAAAATGTAAGATAAACCAGAAATAATTAGATATGTCAAGACTATAAAGGAAAGTATTTTTTGTAGTTTTCATTCTTTTTAATAAAATAAAGCAAAAAGTCAAAATGAGTTAAAATAGCGATATTAGGTCTAAACTAAATATTTAAATGCTAAAATATGTAAAATCTTGGGGAGGGTCAAAAATTACATGTCTACAGCTGCCCCTCTTTGACTGGAAACACGAAGAGTTTTCAGACAAAGAACGACTAGACAGGTTTTTTTTACCAGACCCTTATTTAGAGAGACCTAAAACTAAAAAAAGGAGAATGTGACCGAGCCCTGGTATCTGAGCTGCCTACATATCCTTGGCTATAAAGGAATCAGGCCACATGTAGTTCATAAGTAGGAAGAGTGATGGAGGAGGATACCGAGGTGGAGTGTCGATTGAGGTGCCGCCGAGGTTCCGGTCCGCGGTTCCTGTCCTTACATGATAATAAAACCAAATGAAAAATAAAAATTACAAGAAAAACTACAAAATCATGTCTATTCTTCTGCCTTGAATCTTCTATAGTCTTTTTGTGCATCTCGAACTATTTTCTTGCATTCTTGAGGCGAGCTTCTGCTACTTCTGACTTGAATTGAAATTTGAAATGACTTCCCTCGTTATCCAGGTGGGCTCATGCTACTGACTTAAAACTTGAAATGGATTCCCTCGTTCTCCAGGTGGGAGCCTGATGACTTAACATGAAATAAATTCCCTCGTTCTCCAGGTGGGCGCCTGATGAATTAACTTGAAATGTATTCCCTCGTTCTCCAGGTGGGCGCCTGATGAATTAACTTGAAATGTATTCCCTCGTTCTCCAGGTGGGCGCCTGAAGACTTGACTTGAAATGTATTCCCTCATTCTCCAGGTGGGCGCCTGACGACTTGACTTGAAATGTATTTCCTCGTTCTCCAGGTGGGCGCCTGATAACTACCTTGAAATTTGAAATAACTCTGAAATGAATTATGAAATGTCTTCCCTTGTTCTCCAGGTGGGTGCCTGCAATCAAAACAACAAAACAAACAACATTTTTTTCCCCAGTTTGCACTCGGGAGACTTGTGAGTTGTTAGCAAAACTGTAAATCACTTATGCTATTGATGCATGATGAGAGTAAATCTAAAGACTCGACTGGTTTCGAATCCAGACTTACCCCTTTTTCAATTATTATCCTAGGAGAAAATTTATCAGACTAGGTTTTCTTGTCTTAGGAGAAAAGTTCATTAGTCTAAGACGTATATCCTAGGAGAAAGTTCATCCGACTAGGTTTTTTTCCCTCTTTTTTTGGTATCTTAGGAGAAAAATTCATCAGACTAAGATTTCGATCCTAGGAGAAAATTCATCAGATTAGGTCTTCTATCTTAGGGGAAAGATTCATCAGACTAAGATTTCGATCCTAGGAGAAAATTCATCAGATTAGGTCTTTTTGTTTGTTATCTTAGGAGAAAGATTTATCAGACTAAGATTTCGATCCTAGGAGAATATTTATCAAACTAGCTCTTTTTTTTATCTTAGGAGAAAGATTCATCAGACTAAGATTTTGATCCTAGGAGAAAGTTCATCAGACTAGGTCTTCTATCTTAGGAGAAAGATTCATCAAATTAAGATTTCGATCCTGAGAGAAAATTCATCAGACTATGTCTTTTTGTTTGTTATATTAGGAGAAAGATTCATCATATTAAGATTTTTATCATAGGAGAAAGTTCATCAGACTAGGTCTTCTATCTTAGAAGAAAGATTCATCAGACTAAGATTTCGATCCTAGGAGAAAGTTCATCAGACTAGGTCTTTTTGTTTGTTATCTTAGGAGAAAGATTCATCAGACTAAGATTTTAATCCTAGGAGAAAATTCATCAGACTAGGTCTTTTTGTTCGTTATCTTAGGAGAAAGATTCATCAGACTAAGATATTGATCCTAGGAGAAAGTTCGTCAGACTAGGTCTTCTATCTTAGGAGAAAGATTCATCAGACTAATATTTCGATCCTAGGAGAAAATTAATCAGACTAGGTCTTTTTGTTTGTTATCTTAGGAGAAAGATTCATCAGACTAAGCTTTTGATCCTAGGAGAAAGTTCATCAGACTAGGTCTTTTTTGTTTGTTATCTTAGGAGAAAGATTTATCAGGCTAAGATTTTGATCCTAGGAGAAAGTTCATCAGACTAGGTCTTCTATCTTAGGAGAAAGATTCATCAGACTAAGATTTTGATCCTAGGAGAAAGTTCATCAGACTAGGTCTTTTTTGTTTGTTATCTTAGGAGAAAGATTCATCAGACTAAGATTTTGATCCTAGGAGAAAGTTCATTTGACTAGGTCTTTTTTGTTTGTTATATTAGGAGAAAGATTCATCAGACTAAGATTTTGATCCTAGGAGAAAGTTCATCAGACTAGGTCTTCTATCTTAGGAGAAAGATTCATCAGACTAAGATTTCGATCTTAGGAGAAAATTCATCAGACTAGGTCTTTTTGTTTGTTATCTTAGGAGAAAGATTCATCAGACTAAGATTGGGGTCCTAGGAGAAAGTTCATCAGACTAGGTCTTCTATCTTAGGAGAAAGATTCATCGGACTAAGATTTCGTAGGAGAAAATTCATCAGACTAGGTCTTTTTGTTTGTTATCTTAGGAGAAAGATTCATCAGACTAAGATTGGGGTCCTAGGAGAAAGTTCATCAGACTAGGTCTTCTATCTTAGGAGAAAGATTCATCGGACTAAGATTTCGTAGGAGAAAATTCATCAGACTAGGTCTTTTATCTTAGGAGAAAGATTCATCAGATTAAGATTTTCATTGGGAGAAAAATATATCAGGCTAGGACTTTTTATCCTAAGAGGAAAAATGTGAAGAGCATTTGCAACATTTTATGTACACTAGCAAGACAGATAAAGGCAAAGATTTGAGAAACTTCCATTTACCGGCTCTTCTCTTCTCTTTTTTTTTTTGTTTGTTTGTTTGTTTTTGAACCAACTTGCTTGCACTGCTTTGTTCCTGTTTCAAACAAATAAAAATTGTGAGTTTAAAATGTGGTGGTTAGTTTGTGGCCTTGACCTTGAGGGCTTTTTCTCCTTCATTTGCCATAATAACTTTGATTTCCACTCGGAAGACCTTGCTTGTTGTTGGTTAACCACTTTCTCTGTCAACCCTTATCAATGAAAACACCTCTGATACATTCAAGCCCAATACCTTATACCCTATGTATTGCTCATGAATTGAAATTTCCCAAGTCTTTGCATTTTACATCAATCCAAAAGAACATCTATTATCACCAACTCAGTGCACACACTATTCTCATGCGTATTATGCCAATTTGATGTGCTTGCCAGACATCGGCTTTGTGTGATTAAAAAGCTGGTGGTAGATTTTGAAGTCATTTCTCACTTGTTTCGACAAAACACACTGAAAGGTGACTCAAACGAAACAAAAGGAACAAAATAAGGAGAAAAATGAGAAGAGATGGTATCAAACAAGAAAGTGTATTTACCGGGAAAAAGAACAAAGTAGAAACTAATCTGATTTGAAGGCCATCTCCACTGACCATGACATGCATTTTGGATTAAGTGGCCTGATCTGTCAAACGAGTCTAATTTTCAACTCTTCTTATGCCTCTAAGTTGTGAAGCTGGGCTTCAGTGCTCCAATTGTTCTATTTGACCATAATCCTCAATCGACTTGTAGTGCCCTGAAGGGTTTTTACCATCAAGCCTCTCTCATTTTTCTTTTCTTTTTCAGCTCACCGTCGCCTTACGGTGCCCATGAGGGTTTTCACCGATAACACTCTCTCATTTTATTATTTTCTCTCTTTGTGCTGAGAACAATGTATTACCCATGATGCAGGGAGATCATACTGTCACAACACACTTGATTTGGCATCCTCAAAGATCGGTCGGAATGTTTTTCTTTGGACCGTAATGTAGGCTTTTGAATAGGGTTAGAAAGAAAGGATGGCATGAAGGCTCAAAATAATTTAATATGAAAGGGTTCAAAATTAAAACTTTTGGAATCAGATCTTTTGTCCAACGTTAAAACTTCTGCCCCAGTTTCTTGGTCTGGAGAATTCTTTTTTGATTGATTTTTTTTTTTTTTTGATTTTTTGGATTTTTTTTAATGGGACCGAACCTCAGAGTAAGGCTGCCTACGTATCCTTAAAAGGAATCAGGTCGAACGTAGTTCCAACCTCTGACCTGACCTTTTTTCATCTTTCTTTCTTTTTTCCTTTTTTTTTCTTTTTCTCTTTTTCTTTTCTTTTCCAGTTCCTAACTCTACTTTTTATCCCAAAAGAGGGGTATGAAATAAAATAAATTAGGCTCAAAAGGGGTAGCAAAAGATTAAACGTGTTTGGATAGCGGAATAAAATGCCTTTGTCATACCAATCTTTAACAATGCCAAGTACAAGCGTGCAATTGAAGATAAGCAAAGAAATCTATATTGTATCTATTGGTGGCATCACCACAAACAAAAAGTGCAATGGGCAAAACCTTTGTTCCAATGAATAACTCTGGCTAGTTCGAGGCATACTTGACTCAACCTTATCTCGACGTGGAAGAATGCATTCCAACACTGACTAATCTACCTCAAACTACTTGAGAGGCGTTCCCTTGTTGCATGCTTTCATCAGCCTCTTGATTTCCCAGACTGACTGCCTCAGTTTCACTCAATTCAAGCTTTTGGTTATCTCAGAATGCGTGAATCTTTGCTTGTTTTCTCAAGTGCATCCTTTTATAATATTCAAAATTGTTTCATTTATTCATGATTAAACTAACTTTCAAGACCAGGCTGAGAATTATGTGCGCACGTCATGTCACTAGAGGCAGAATGAAAAGAATTATAAAAGAAAAAGTGACCTAAACAAAAACTAACTAGAACTAACAGAAAACAGGAGATTGCATTAGACAGATGGTGAAAAGGGTTTGAACAAAACAAGTAAAATTGACATTGGGTCAACCCTGGAACAATCCTAGATAACAGTAGACGAGTTACTACCACTATATGAACTAGGCAAAACAAGAAGAAGAAGGGTTTGAGCTACAAGACAATATCCGGATTACAACCCTGAAATAACCTTGACAACAGAAATGACAACAAAATAAACCACCAAAACTCCTCCCTGGCTACCCAAGAAAGGAGTGTCTTTCCAATTACCAAGTTCGACATTTTAGCCACTGAGTTGCACATCACAATTACTGGGACCTTCACTAACTTCAATCAAATTGTCTTCACCAAGTGACTCATTGACTCCTTTGACGTTGTTATGGGAGGTGGAGTGTGAAAAGGTTGTGGGGGAGATATCAGCAGCAGTAGGAATCTGGATTGTGACAGTGGCGGATGGTGACAAGGCTTTCAGAGTAGTTTGTGAGAAATAATGGTGGGGGACGCCCACTAATCCAGGCTTGGTATATTTTGGCCATGTGTCCTTTCAACCTTAGGACCTCTTTTGTTTCAACTCAAATTCTGATTCAACAATCCCCTTAGGCGGATCAACAACACTTGTGTCCCAGTCGTTGCCAGTCATGGCTACCTTGCAATTTGACCTGTGTTGTACGGATGACTCGCCACAAACTAACCACATCCTGCTATGATAACAATAAAAGTACCAAAGATGAGCAAAACAAAGCCAACATGTTAGCGTTAGGGCATTTATCATATAGAATTATCACATTGCATGCAATGCACCTATCAACAATTAACGGTTCTAGAATGACTTCGAGGGTCACAAGATCATTTGGCATTATCCCAATTTTGTTCATTTCAATCTTCTCTTTTCTTTCTTTTCTAGAACAACTTTCTCATTTTCCTTCCTCTTTTCTTTCTAATTATCACCGTTTTCTTTCTATCACCCCTCACGTCCCACAACTTCATTTTCCCTCTTTTTTTTTAAAATTTCATTTTTTTAATTTTTAAGAAAATGATTTGATCGAACCCTATGTAGGTTGCCTACGTATCATGTTCCACATGAATCTGACCAAACGTAGTTCTGGAAAACTGATGGATAAAATAAACTTAAAAAAAACAAGGTTCTTTTTGAATTTTTCATTTATAATAATTTGTTTTTTGGTTTTCACATACAAAATAGGAAATACGATAATACAAGACTCGACGAACTCAACTAAACTACGACAGACTTCGACACTACCTAAAAGACTCGATACTACTATACAAGACTAGAAACCCAAAAAATAATATAAAACAAACTCAAAAATAAAAAGTTTCTTCAAGCAGCTCGTGTATGCATGATCTTGACTAAAATGGTCATGGGTATCTGTCATGCTCGAGCTGTGGCACATGTATCCATACCTGAACGAGAAAAATAAGACTAAATAGATCAGTGACTTAAGACACCTCCTATTGGACACATGCAAGACATGATTGGGCTATTTTTGTAAAATGGCTTATGTGGTCAAAGTAGCTAGGAGTGCAAACTCAACAAAGGTGACCTCAAAGGCATGAAAATATTTTACTAAGGCTTATAGACTTCAAGCTCCCAATAATCATGGCCCAAAATTAATTTGCAGAAATAACCCATTTTGCAAAAACGACCGATATGGCCAGGAGTGGCTAAAGATGCAGACTCAAAAAGGATGGACCTTAAAGTAATATGAAACCTAGTTGTGGACTCAAAATACTAAGACAAGGGTCATTGAACCACTTTTGCGAAAATAACCCCATTTTGCAAGAATGGCCAATGTGGCCAAAAGTGGCTAGACATGCAAATTCATATGGATGGATCTTAAAACTGAGATGACACATTGTTATGGACTTAGGGCTCTAAGACATTGGATAACAAGCCACTTTGAGAAAATAACCCTGTTTTGCAAAAACAACCTATGTGGCCAAACGTGGCTAAACATGCAAGATTTGGCTACGACCCCGTGAAGCCAAGAACCTAAGACTCAGTAAGAAGACCGGACCCTATGTGGGCTGCCTATGTATCGCACCCCGAAAGACGAGAAGCAGGTTTGCGTAGTTCGTGCAGATTGGATACGGGAGAGAATTAAAAAAAAAATAGTTTGAAAAAAAAAATTGACATTTTGAAAAATGAATGATGAAACATGTAAATCTTTTTTTATTTTCTTTTTATTTTATTTTTATTTTTGGAAAATTATGAAACATATAAAATCTTTTGGATTTTTTTTTTTTTTTGAAAAAGTTGTGAAAGAAAAATATATCTGGTCCCCACTTGCTTCATTTTCACCCTTCTTTTTCAAATATTAGTCCGCCAAATGATCTTTCTACCCTCAAATATGCAACATGTATCACATAGGGATGATTGAATGTCCTTTTGGGCCATGTACCCATTTTGACAGAATTTGGGTAGGCTTCGTACAAAGGGACACGGTGCCTGGGACCGAGCCCTACTAGGTCTAAATGACATGATGCAAATAAGAATAACCTAAGGCTGACCTAAGTTTGAGGGTTCACTAGACAAGGCAATTAGGGGTGGCACGTGGTCGATGGCGGCTGCTCTAGCTGTCCGCCCACTCCATGCTCCCAAGCCACCCCCTATAGACACAAGTGACTCAAAGAAAAGGTCGTGTACGCTCAAACGTACTCCGGAAGACTTGTTGCAGAAAGACGACCCAGGGTTATGCAAATGATGATACTATATAAATAAGTAACACATGACTATAAACAAATAAGCAACTAGCAAATAATAAAATGACATTAAAAAAAATCAAATAAATCTAACAAAACACATAAATACCTCAACCGAATATCCTAAAAAGCCAACAAGATCAAGTACTAGCTCGAACCTGCAAATTCCCAGTAGAGTCGCCAGAGATGTCACACCCTTTTTTTCAAAACAAACTTCACTAAACCTTCTTAAAAATAAATAAAACGCTTTAGTGAAATTTGAAAGGGTTTTCAATTTTGAAAGTGACAAAAGATTGTGTTCAAAAGGATTAACTCAGAGTCGCCACCTGACATTTGGTTTCGGTGAGCCAGGGCATCGTTTTTAAATAATTTTTCCCTTTTAAAACACATTTGACTCTAAGACTAAGTCTGCACCAGAGTTTCAGGTAAGGGGGTTCATTTGACTTAGGGAGAAGGTGTTAGGCATTCCCCGAGTCCCGTAACTAGTACGGTTGCGTACGTGATCAAGTTGGCTTTAAAGAATATTCAGATTGAGGCAGAAAAACACAAAAGAAAATAAACAAACAAAAAAGGATCGAGGTCGTCCCCACCTAATAAAATAAAAATAAAATCCTATGTAATTCTTCCTCAAATTGTTCTGTCTTTGGCCTTCATTTACATAATACTATGGGGCATTCCCTGGAATAAAATATATATAAACTCTTCGGGGCATTCCTCTGATGAAATCATAATAAACTAAAGGAAAACGACCTCTTACCTCAAAAATTCAAACAAAATCCTAAGGCTTGCCTACCAAGTGTAATCGGCCTAAACATGCTCCTACCGATGAATTAATAAAAGATCTATGAAAATTTTAGAACGCTAACAACTTGTGTTTTACCTCATTCCATAACTATTAGATCCAATTTTATTTTAAACCACATATCAAATTAAGCATATGATCCCAATTCAAATTTCCAATTCACTTGCGATCAGTTCAATAAACATACGAGCAAAACAATCATTTGACATTTATAATCATCAAAGATTGAGCACAAAACACAGATAGAAAAATTTAAAATCAAAGTAAGAGATGAACCTCGATTTAAATCCAACTTTGATGTGCCGGGACTTAACAACGGACAGAACCTCGGACGGAACTCCAATTAGCACCGAAAAACTGAAAACCGGACGGAATCACGAATCATCACCGAAAATTCAACCAAGCATGGATTCAAACCCACATTTTAATCAAATTCGTCCTTGAACAAAAATCCGGAATCGGAAAGTGAAGAAGCAGAGATATGTATTTTTATTTATTGATTTTTCTGATTTTCCTTTTTTGAAACTTGATTAAAAATTAACCAAACCAAAGAGATTTTTTTGTATATGTTTTTTGAATCTAAACTATAAACCAAAAATCTTGTTTCTCTTCCCCTTTGTTTTTTCGTTTTCACTCTCCCGTTCCCCCCTTTTTTTTGTGTGAATGATGGGTGAGGGTGGCAGATGGCAGATTTTCTTGTGAGGGTGGGTTTATCGGCGGCGGAAAGAGCGGCTAACGAGGGCCGAAGGTTGTGGCGGGCTAGTTGTTGTGAAGTGAGGAAGAAGGAGCGGCGACAATGGTGGTCTCTAGGGTTGGCCGACTGGTGAGAGGTAGTGAAGATGGCCGCTGGTGTCTCAGGAGAAGGGGGTGGTAAGGCCGGCGAGTTTGAGTGGTCAGTGGCGGGCAGAGGGTGGAGGGGGAAGGCTAGCATGTTAAGGCGGCGGCGGCGGCTATTTATTTGTGTGTGGGAGTTAGGGTTCTTCTAGGCTTTTTGTGTTATCTCCATGTATTAGAGTTTAGGATCTGTTTTTGTTATTTTCTGTGTTTTCGCTGATGGGTGTCTTGGTTAAGGGTTGTCAATTGATTCTAAAGGTTAGGAAGGTGTCTTAGGTTCTAAGGGTGTAAGATGTGTAAGGTTGTCTTTTTTTAATATATATATATATATATATATATATATATATATANAACTATTTTTTATGGTTTTCAATTTTCATAAATAAGATATGTTAATTATCTGTAAAAGTACTAAAATAAATAAATAAATTAGCTATACTAAAGAAATCAAAATATTATTAAATAATTACCACTAATAACTAAAATATGTAAAGAATATTTTTGAAGCATTGCCTCTTTGTCTTTTGAAGAAAAAAATGTCAAGACTATTTTAGTTATTTTTTGTTTTATAAAAAGTAAGATAAACCAAAAATAATTCGATAAAATATCAATTAGCTAGAATAAAGGAAAATATTTTTTGTAGTTTTCATTCTTTTAAATAAAATAAAGCAAAAAGTCAAAATGAGTTAAAATAGCGATATAAGGCCTAAACTAAATATTTAAATGCTAAAATATGTAAAATCTTGGGGAGGGTCAAAAATTACATGTCTATAGTCACCAATCCCCAAAACTGGTGAAGTGGCGTTGATAGCCAAAAGGTTCAAGAACATCTATGTTGCAGACCTTGATTCACTGAATGGTGGTGATCTAACATGACAAAGTGTCATTGATGATGATGATGCTGAGTTTATGGGGGAGATAACTGGGGTATGCGAGTTTTTATTTGATGAACAATTTGGTTACGGATGACGTGGTTCATAGGTTGAAGCAGTCAACACTGCCTGCTACTTGATTGATAAATGCATGATCAGGTCCCTTCTCGAGAATTCTCTCTGTGAAATGCTCAACGGGAGAAAACCCAAGTTGTCTTACCTGAGAACATTTGGATGCAAAATGTTTTGTTCTCAACAATGGTGGCAACGGGTCGCATAATAAAGAAGATGAAGATGGAGAATTAACAAATGCTCCTAGTGAAGCTATAGATATTGCAAATGGAAAGTCTGATTTGATGTGTCAAGTCAAGTAGAGCGATGAAGAAGATACAACAGAATCTCCAAACGGAATAAAGGAACCCAGTCTCTCTATCACCTCGACTGGAGCTGAACATAGGGTTTCTGATGTTACATCAGGTACTCCTGATGCAGAATAAAGAAGTGGAAGTTATAATTGTGTTGATGTCAATGATGTTTCAAAAGTGGAGGAACCTGGTCCTTCAAATTCTGATGTTTAAGTACTTTAAAGAGTTGTTGAAAATATTTGAGATGGAGAAGGCTAAGACCATTGATACACCTATTGCCACTACTACTCGTTTAGACATGGGCGAATCTGGTTCTCCTGTCAATGAAACTATGCATAGGGGTATCATTGGATCTCTTCGGTACTGATTGTTAGCAAACCTGATATCGTTTTTAGTGTTGGGTTGTATTCTGCGTTCCAATCTGTCACGACCCGTTTCCGGGTTGTGATGGCGCCTGTCGTGGAACCAGGCTAGCCAACCGTTACAACAATACTCAATTCATTTACTAGAGAAATTTACTCATCATTGGCTCAATTCATAGAATACTAACATTTTTAATCATTTAAAACAGTCTAACAAAAGAAATGAGCTCCAACAATCACCCTAGGATCTGGAGTCACGCAGTCATGAGCTACTAACATCAATACAACTGAGAATAATAAATTTGAAGTTTTAAGTTTCCAAAGTTCTAATACAGAAGGGAGAATAGGGAAAAGAGGGACGGGACAGCGAACGCCAGCTGCTACCTCGTCGACTCTGAGAGAATGGCTGCTATCATCGCTCCGCGTCAAATCTCTGTGCACCTTTATCTGCACACACAGTGTGCAGGTAAGTAACGAAAACAACCTACGGTCTGAGGAGGTAGTGACGAACTCAACCTCCGTAAATCACAGTTCAAATAATGAATATTTCAGGAAATAACCGAGTATATCAATGACAATATCCGTAAATAACTATGAAATGCCATGTATTTATCATGCAACTCTCACAAGTAGTCCTCTCGGTACACATAATTGGCCATTGGCCCAGGGAAATCCATCCCGTAACATGTACGACGTGGTGACTCAGTCACTAAGTACCGAGGGAGCAGGCCAATTCAGCCTTTCGGAGAAATCCATCTCCGGGATATCATACTCATCCATAATCTGTACCAGGGAAATCCATCCCTCCATATCTCATAAACAGTATCTGTGCCAGGGAAATCCATCCCTCTATATCTCATATCTCGGACAAATCCCGTGCCAAGGAAATCCATCCCTCTATATGTCACATCTCGGACAAATCCATGTCCAGGGAAATCCATCCCTCAATAACTCAGCGCTCACTGGGGGTGTAAAGACTCCAGAGGGGCCGCCAAGGATATGGCCCAAGCGCTATATATATATCAAGCCCACGAAGGGTATATCATCTCAACATTTGGCTCTAGGCCCATACTCAGTCAGAATTACCAGTCTCCTCACAACACTCTCATTATGTAACCGCCCAAACAATGGCAATGCATGATAAATAAATGAATTCTGAGACTGAAATACGAATACGTGTATAATAACAGGACTGAGTATGCACAAGTAAAGTTCGCAATAGAAACAACAGTAACGGACCCTTTCCGGTCTCCACATATAGACATGAAGTCTTATCATTTATACTTGTTATGTTTCTTTTAGTTTCTACGCATTAATAGCCTTCACAGTACCGATATCATGGTGGAACAACAGTTAAACCGTGCCTGGGGATAAGCCGGGCCACAACAAATCAACCAACACTCATATGCCTGTCACTTGGCGAGTGTGTCGTAGTAACTATTATCAATTAGCATGTACATTGGGGTTTTGAACCCCTCAGTTCCAAGGTTGAAGCCGTTACTTACCTCGAAACCGGCTCAACTCTACTCGGCCTGGCCCTTTCCTCGAGAATCGGCCTCCAAATGCTCCAAATCTATCAATAATCAATTACATGGCGTCACAATGTGCTAAGGAACAATCCCCAAATCAAAATTTAGCAAAAATACCAAAATCCCGAATTCGGTCAAAACCCGGCCCTCGGGCCCACGTCTCGAAAGTCAGAAATTTTCACAACACTAGGTCCCTTGTCCTTTCCCGAGTCTAACCATACCAAGAACACGAAAATCGGACCTCAAATGGTCCTCCAATTCCCCCATTCTTCCTCTCTTAAACCCAAGCCCTAACCACCATTTTTCTACTGTTTTTACCCATGATTTCAACCTAAAATCGTTCTTAATGCACAACATAACGAGTTTTGAGTCCAAGAAACTTACCTCCTTGAAGAAACAACGAAATCCCTCTTCAAATGCCTTCAAAACCTCCAACCCGTGTGTAAAAATGGTGAAAGAGGACAAATTTCGCGAAGGCTGCCTTTTTATAGTTCTATCCAGGCATTTTCGCAACAGCGGTACATTTCTCGCACCTGCGACTCCGCAGGCGCGACATTTTAACCGCACCTGCGGAAGTCAATTAAACGCCCAGGCTCCGCGCCTGCGATCGCTTTACCGCAACGGCGGGCCCGCAGGGGCGACACATTGACCGCGCCTGCGATCCTTCACTTAACACTCAGAGTCCGCGCCTGCGAACCCATCCCCCGCACCTGCGGCCTCGCAGGTGCGATCTTCCTTCCACCCTTGCGATGAATTTCTGCCACTGCGCCTTCACTCTCGCGCCTGCGATGTCCGCACCTGCGGCTTAAGCATCGCATGTGCGATCACACCAGCAGTAGCAGCTTCAGCTGCATTTCAAGTCCCAATTTCTCCGTTTAACGTCCGAAATCAAACCCGAGCCCCTCGGGACCCCA